>NW_019379577.1:876527-900308 GCF_000648655.2 Copidosoma floridanum | reverse complement strand
CGCACGCACAATATATAATACATGTTGAATATAAAAAAAATTTATTATTAAATAAATACCTACATAATATGTCTTCTAAACCCTGACCTGATTGATTATTAACTAAAGAAGAAAAAACTAAACACATATTAATAAATTGAAACCAAGTTTCTTTCACATGGATGAAGAAAAAAAAACTATAATTCAAAAGTTTAAGTGAAGTGGATACTATTCACACAAAAAAAGTTGGGCAAGTTTCGCTGACAATTAAAAGTTATACGATAACGATTGACGGAAGTCATTAGCAGTGACAAGGATAATGACAAAGCTGTGAAGTTAAGAATTTATCATTAACTTCACAATGAGTAGTTTATCAAGTTTTAGGTGATTCAAGTTCGAATTTTTTTTATAAAATTATCAGGAAAACAGTGAACAGGCATAAACATGACCGAGAACGTGACTCAATCACATATTGAAAAAATTTTTTTTTCTTTCTATTTTACATAATTCTGCCACCATTTTTTTTTCTCAACAAATATAAAATATCTTACGGAAGATTGCTTCGCCAAAAACATTGATTTTGTAATAAATTAAACTCTGAAAATTGACCTAATCTTACTCTACCGTTGTAGTTTTAGACTAAAAATTACTTTGAACCGTTTCTCCTGATGGACGTATAAAATATCAAAGTATTACTATGTAAAGTAGAAAATAAGGTTGTAAAAGTTGACGTCGTAAAATAAAGTTCTTCGCTCTGAAATTCCTCACGTATAAAATTTATTGAACAATCAATCGATCGTTTTTATTTTAAAAGTATTTCACCAGAACTACACGTTTTATACAAAGTTGATTTTGTAATATTAATGCCGAAAGAGGAAAAAAAATAAAATAAAATAACCGAGGGACACGCCATTGCATCCAATTTTTTTTCCATTACACGTAGTTAGGCATATTTAATTTTGTAAGTTATATTCAAAAGTTCGCGTGCACAAAATACTCGATACACTTATGAAACGCACGTAAATACCATCGTCTATTACATCGTGCAAATGTCGATTCCGCGCTAATCGAATAAAACGCTCACTTGACGTTCATGTACATACACGTATACAGCTGGAGTTTGTCCTTATCGAGTCATCATTCCCTTTTCAAGTGAAAGATATCCTTGAAAGTGAAAAGCTACGCATATACGTGCAGCTGTCGGTTTGGCTCTATATACACGTGAAATGCAAGCACGTATAGCCTGTAGATTATTCATCGATGGAAATCCACCTTTGACGTTTTTACTCTCAATCGACTTGCTCTGAGGGAGTTTTCGCGCTTCGAGTGCTTTTTTTCTCTCTCCTTCTCTTTGAAGTTTTAAACACACAGTTTTTACGTTTTTTAAAACGTGAAATTCGATGTGATTACCGTATAAAGCAAAAGCTGTTTTCTACTTGATGCATTATTTCTACCAAATATTTTTACCTGCGTACATTTGACGAAAAAAAAAAATCCTAAGCGAAGTTTTTATAGTTTGAGAAGGAGAGAGAAGGAGAGCGAGCAAAGGTTTTCCGAGTGCGTCACAAAGTGGAATAATCCGTTTAAGTATACCGACCGAGTGTTACATGATAAAAACACAACATCCTTATTACATAATGCCCGATGTCTTCGTTTGTTGCGTAATTCCGTTGGTGAGCCTCTAATTCCTCTTTTTCCGGAATAAGAAAAAAACAAAATGTCATGTACAGAAGCGGAAAAAAAAAAGAAATACTCTCCAATCGTGCGAGCAGGTGGTACAGTTTCCAATATTTAGCAATTATAAATTTAATATCGCGCGTATTACGGAGTCGCGGAAACGCGTGGAAACCTTGAATTTGTATTGAATACGCTTTGGTTGGTTGTTCGATATCACAGAGGAAAAAAAAAAAAAAAAACAAACAAAATAATGACTTTCAGCTACGCTAGAAATTTCTTGGATTTGTAAGATGAGCCTTTGTATCTCTTTAGCATAATATATTTACTAAGTGTGTGGTGAAAAATGGTAAACATTAGGAAATGACATCTAAAAAACAAATACTAAGTACCTAGATTTGGTAACAAAAGTCAGCGTCAAGATTTTAAATTAAAATTCTGAAAAATATTCTCGTTTGTGTCAAATCCAATTTTTTTTTTATTACAGAAATGAACCGGATAAAATCAATACGAACTGAATGAAACTTGGAAATCATCAGATTCGTGTATTATACACGCGCACGCGAAATTCAAGTGATAGGCTACAATAATTTGACGTATACTGTGTTAAATTCGTACAGTGGGCTCATCAAGTATGATTTATCAAATACACCATTAAATCATACAACTATACATAAACAATAAGTAAATGTGTTTATGACGTTATACAATACGTTTAAGTAAAAGCAAATATGGTAGCAGAAAAAGTTTCATCCTTATCATGAACACGGTAGACACAGACTTGTACAGGTACTTTTTCAACTTTGTAACAGTATACTTTTTTTGATAAAAAGGTGATGAATTTATTAAGTACGTCGACACGTTTTTTAAATTACTACTTTAATTACGCAGGGCTCGACTTATTTTTTTTTTTTTTTTTTTTTTTTTTTTTTTTTTTTTTTTTTTTTTTTTTTTTTTTTNATTTGACACAAACGACAATAGTTTAAGCAATAAAATTCTACGTATGAAATGTAATTCACCTACAAAATTTTTTTTTTTAATTTTATATCGTGAACAGTAATGAATAAAAAAATAATTTTTAACAAAAAGAATGTACTTGATTGAGGAAAAAAAAAATTATTTTCATTAATTAACTTCATTGATACACACTAAACAAATATAGGATGATTGATAACATTCTGAAACTTTACGCATTATACCAGTACAAAAAAAACGTGGAAGATATACAAAAGTAGTAAAAAAAAATTAATTATAAAGCGATATTTAAAAACGTTACAGTATGTTATCACGTGATAATGGTTTTCGCAATATTTTGAGATTAGTTATCATTTCTTGTGAAAACAGTAGCACTAATTAAACACCTTTTTATTTTGAAGAATTTTTCATTCAACAAAAAGTAGATAGATTAAATTGTAATGTAAAAATAATAATAATAATAAAAGCAAGTACTCGTAAAGAGCCAAACTGTACGGTTCAGTTTCTCGGAAACTGCACACCACTAATCCTCGTGATATCAGAATAGGTTGTATATATATATATACACACACATTACTAAAATAGGCTAATGGCATTTTTTTACCAAATTAAATATCTTAATGTACCACGGAGTAAGTATCGTACCTGGAAATGATTATGTTTAAAGAGCGGTCGGTCATTATGGAGTGGCATGTCGACCTTGCAGCCCTTGAACGAAAATTTGACTTGTGCAAGGATGAAAAAAAAGAGAGCGAGAAAGCAATAAAAGATTACAAAGAAGAGTCGGGGTGTCGTTCTATCCAGGCGCGCACCGATTCATCAAGATCCTTTGCACGTGCTCTTTCAGCATTTTTTGCACTTTATATGAAGCTTCTTCGGCGAAATTGACGCGGAGCGCAACAGTATCGTAATACGATTAAAAAATGTTTTTTCTTTCTCCTATATAAGATAAGGGGTACAAAAGGTGTTGATGTAGCACGAGACGTGCGACGCTCGTAGGCGCAATGGGACTTTCTGAGATCACAGGAACAATGAACGGGCTTTTTAAATATATGGTATACGACTATCTGCGCACGCACAATATATAATACATGTTATCATTGTGATTTACGAGGCATGTATATTATAATATATATTCATTCATCCCGCGAAGATAAGAGTGCATTGTGATACGATGATGTGTATGCGGGGGGTATCTATATATAGGCATTGCTTGTCCCCAACGCAGACATAACAATTAATACAATGGTAACGTTGTAAGTGTATGTATATGTTATGCTAGTGTAAGCATTGAAAATTAATCTTGCGAAAAAAATAGGTAGCCTGGAAACTTTGCCTCTTCATTTTTTTTCATCGCAATTGGAAAACATAAAAATACGAACACATGAATCTCATTTTGGGTTTTGGTGGGTTATTTACAATGTGAAATTTTACAGTGAAATATTTTAATTGTATCTACAATGAAACTTGTTACGTTTACCTAATGAAATTAACAAATGTAGAAAAAATGAGTAGGCGATTTTTTATGCGGTGTACGCGTATACATATAATATAACGTAAGATTAAATAACATGATCTCGAGTTTCTCTCAGTAGTCAAATAGACAGATATAGTAAGCCGTAGGCTATAAATGCCTGTTTGCACTTGATACAAAAATGTGAGAACTTTTTTATTGCGTAAACTTTTTTTTTATCAGTAAAAATAAGAGTAAGTACAGTTGTGTAAAATTTTTTCAAATAAACTTGGGTGTGGATAATATTTTGTTTGTATTTAATGAATTTATTCAATTATAAGTCAATTAAAAACTGTTCATTAAACACAAATTATTAGACTGGTAAAAAAAAAAAGATTATAATAGGTAAAACACGTGTTTTCGACTAAAGACATTTTAAATACAATTTTCAAAACGATACGAGTTCTTACACTGTGTAAATAAGGAAGTTTTGGAGTTTTAAATGGTAATATCTCATTTTTTAAATACGTGCGAAAAAAAGGATTATGCAGACTAAAATAAATTACTTTGAAAAGATTCAAAAATAGTTGCATACCTCATCAAAATGAATAAAAATCGTCACCTGGCCAATTATGTTCGAAACAACGTACCTAAATGAGTTTTCTCACTAAGTAGGTACGCCTTTACTGCTGTGCAAGAGGAAGCGATGGGTTATAGGTAGACAGGGGAAAAATCATTTGTACACACCAGCACGTGGTTATCGATCACATTTCGACGAGCGTTTTTAACACGCTCTCCTCAGCCTCCAACGCCTCTTTCTATACAAAACTTCTAATGCATTCTCTTGGATCACTTTTTTCTTTTTAGCCGCAAAAAACTAGTTTTACCAGCCCCAACACCATACAACAACCTTCCCTCTTCTCGACGCATTGGAAAAAAAAGGCCAGCTATGGAAGCTACTGCGTGCCAGCGGTGGACCTTGACAAGGTCTTTTTCTTCCTCTCGTGTATCCTTCTACGTCGTTTTTGCACACCATATAAAACACGCCCATACCTATATGTACTGCCCAGATGTACCGTATACACGATAATTCAGTACCAGCTGCACGTTGAATATTTACGTCATGTGACGTATATTGTACGAGGAAGCGCTGGTTTTTTCCATAAAAAAAATTATATTTCGATTGGCGCTTGTTAGTCCCTCCTGTACTCTCCCATTTAATTAAACACGAGAGAGTGACGCCACGGGCGCTAGTTTCAGCGTCTCCCGCTAAAATATATAGTGTATATATATAGCTTCGACGCAACGGTGCTCTTATATATATGTACATATTGGTTCTTGTTCCTCCTTCATTTCGCTACACGCTAGGGCTTAGGGCTTCCGTCCTTTTTTTTCCAACTCCTAATTATTATTTATTTCTACGAAGGATTTCTTAGGATGGCTTTTGGTAACTGTTGGGGTTTCCCAATGAAATTGGCAATGCAGAATTTCGGATGGATTTTCTTTTCTTTTATTTATTTTTGTATCCGTCACTCGTTGAAGAGTAACGATTGCCACTGACGGGCGTACCCTATATTATGTTTTTGCGCATCGGAAAACGTATTGTAGATGAGCGTTTTGACGAAGGATAGTCCAGCTGATGTTTATTTAAGAAGGAATTTAAATCGAAGCCGATTTAGATTTAGACGAATTCTGTTCCATCGCTCGTCGTTTAAATAATCATATAACACCGGACTAACAAACCGCGAATTTGGTTGGTATGTAAAGCATACAATTTATTTATTTATTTTTTTTTTACCTTTAGGGAAAACGTTCATTTTTGTTCTCACGTAAATTGAATTAACAGAAATTAATAATTAAACAAACAAGTAAATAAATAGATGATATAAAATCCAATCAGCTGTTCAAACAAATAACTGTCCACAATTGCTAAAATAGAAATTCGATGGATGCTACTTATCGGGCTTTCATTGCTTTCACGCAAATGCGGTGTATACATACACACACGTTATGACATAGTTATCACACTGCAAACTGCAAGTGCATCACGTTACGTCGCGTTACGTTCACGGGTTTGAAAACTTGCTTCTTGCACTTGGGATTGTTTTAATTTTTCATCGCATTAATCTTCAAAATAGTGACGGCTAAAAAGTTCATCAACAAATATGGAGATTTTCAAGGACGCATCGCGTTAACATTAGGATCTACGTTGGCTTGGAGCAAACACTATTTGCATAGGATATGAGACAGCCGGCGACTCGTTTGAATTAATGAAATCGAATCGTCTCGACGAGCTATACCTAATTATAATCTATTGTGCTCTGTTCCGTATGGTGTTTCCGAGACACGGGTCCAGCAATGTTTTTTACAAATATATAATACTCAATGAAAGAAAACCGACAACTCCCAAGTGACTTTTAATAATTGATGTTTATGTACGTACTTGTACCCGTTGATAATATACTACTACATTGCGCACGTGTTAGTTCGATAAATGAGAAATGTTTGTGCCGCTTGGAATCGTAACAAAAAAGCTTCATTATCCAAGCGTCGCATGTACGCGAATATGATTTTGTATGAATCGCGTAAATAGCAATTTATCTGGTTTGTGTACACGTTGCTTTCCCGCAGCACAAGTGGTTTGTAAAATAAAAAATATTTCGTCGCTATGGAGAATAAATTGTTGCGATGCACTGTAAGGACTTAAAAGAACCGAAAATGGTAAGAAATAAACGATTGATTAAGAAAATTTCGATACGAAAAAGTCGTACGAAAAAATAACGATCACAATAGGCGTTACGTGTGAGGCATTGCGTATAAAAAATATCAAGAGAGGCAAAATTTACGTTGGATCAAACTCGAAATGGAGCTTTAAGCTCTTACATTGACAAACGAAAGCTTATACATCACCAAGCGTCACAAGTCTTGTATAGTTTACATAATACACGCAAGTATAACATTATACACATATTGAATAACGTTACAAGTCGACAAGGAGAAACATAAACATTATTGAGATACCGTACTACGGAATAATATAGGTAGATCAAGTTTTTACGACGTGTATCTACGAGTGTGTATTACACATAGGCTGCTTAATCCCGGTGTCGGTTTCTGCCTCGAAGAAATATAGAATGAGAGGAAAAAAAAAAAAAAAAAAAAAATACACGTTCCAAAAACCTCAAATAAACGTTCCATGGGTAACGACGTACTAAGTGGAGCGAAATTCACAAACATGCCGTGAATTGAAAACGCTTCCGTGTGAAAAAACTCGTTTTGTTAAAAAAAAAGTACAAAATAATGCGCGAAAAAAAACAAAAAAAACAAAGAGTTTAGTTGTACCTATATTATGAAGTCCTACGAATGTAGGTGGTGTCTGTAAGGTCTACTACGTACTTTCTACCCTTGACACAAATACACAGTCCACACTCCACAAGCGGCCGATGGGTACTGTGCATCTTTACCTACATAAAAGAAGTTCAAGTGGGAATATATGAACATCTATACCTACTTGCATGTGCGCGGATTTACACCCCGTAATTTCGGAGCAGCAACCATAAACGGCATGGCCATGCTTCTATGTATACCATATCTTATACGTACGACGATCACGAGTAGTAGACAGGTAGGTATAAGGACATTGTAGGTTGTACTAATAAGTACAATAGAGGAAAAGAGAGAACAACAAAACATGGACTCACCTCGTGTGTAGGTTTCGTTAAGGCAAGAGATGCTTTAAACGGGCCAGCCTCGTTACATTCGCCAGACACGTACTCCAAAGCTAAAGGGAGGCAATGTTAAGCCCCGCAATTCTTTGTGGGGCGAAGTTTGAGATCTGATTTATGAGCAAAGTGTGCAATGTCCCCGAAGAGTCGGCTTCTGCGCGCGGTTTACCCACCAACTCTCAACACGTATATCGGCGTTAGGCTACAAGAACAACAGCTGCTCGTCGAGTTTCATCCTCGCGACTACGATGGTATACAACTGCACGATGTATCAGCTTCTTTTTTTTCTAATCTCTCTCTTTCTCTCTTCGAGTCAAAAAAAAAAAATATCCGACTGTCCTTCCCTCCAGAGAGGAAAGCGGCGCGGGTGCTATGTTGAGCTACTGTAGGTGCACTGATACTCCAGCCAGTCCATGCTATTGGATGGAGAGAGATAAGAAAGAAACTACTGGATATATGTATGTATGTATAGTACTTATAGTTAAGTTAGCCGCATGTGCGTCGCACACTCTTCTGCTTCTGCACATGCTAAGTACAAAACATGCTGCAAAAGAAGAGAGGGAAAATAAATGCGCGCGCGCACCCTTCTGTGTGTGTTAGTGTGTTCATAATTTTTTTAATAGTTTTTAGTTAGTTTAAATTCAGAATTAGGTAAATAATAATAATCAAAATATATTTACTTGTGCTGGGAGGAAAGCTGTCGAAGTAGAACTGAGCGGTAATACCCGTTCTTAGGTTGTATACTCAGTTTCTCAGTTTTCAGTGCTCTCTTACGGCGGTGCATTGTAGATAAGTATATTATCTGGGCTATCTGAAATTTTTACTTCAGATAATGAAGTTCACTACAATTTAAAGCGGTCACATTTAAGTAGATGGAGTAGGTACTACTTAGGGTGCCTGTACATGGAAGACCTGCTGTTTGGCAACTTCCCGTCAAAGCTCTCTGGTCTCATGAGAGTGAGAGAGAGGTTAAATGTGGTCACGTGATGAACCTCTCTCTCTCTCTCTCACTCTCATGAGACCAGAGAGCTTTGACGGGAAGTTGCCAAACAGCATCAGGTCTTCCATGTACAGGCACCCTTATACTTACACAATCAGCGATCAGAATGAGTTGTTGTCTCAAAGTTCAAATAAGGCTTTTTTAAGGCTTAATGCCTAAAAAAAAAAAAAAAAAAACAGTTTGTAGTAGTTCATTGTAATTTATGATAAAGCACCAATTACTAATGTAAATTTACATGAGGCGATGAATTTTAGAAGCTGTCCCCGACATTAGCGCTAATCATCTCTCCTTTATCCCCAGAGTGGACTCTCAAGTTTCAAGTTCACAGTTCGGATGTATCTACAACAATTTCATCAAATTTCTACTAACACTCTACCTATATACTTGTGTACCTGTTCTTATTTCAATTGTTTATTGCATCTGTTATATGCTTTAAATGTATACATTGGTTTGTGACACAGATGCTGCACAACTGCAAAACGATACCCTAGGCCCTAGATAAAAAGAATTTCACTAATTTTATTCTACGTAACTTAACTATAAGTAATACACATAATAACTCACTACTAATAATTGACACGCTCACTTGTCCACCATCACTACTACTTCATTAAATAACGGATAAGCGGGATAAGTAATATGATAATCAAAATTGGGATATCGAATATTCGGATTATCCGATTCGGATGACGGATTATGACGAATAAATTGAATGAACATCAGCGCCATCTAGCGGAACGCGCATTTTTTAGCTTTTCCGCTTTTCGATTTCTTATTTTCTTTTGCATTCGCGCATGCGCTTTGCAGTAAGATATAAAGATATTAGATAAAGATTTCAAGATGACAGATAAGATACGTCAGACATGCCATCGTCGCAAGACTCGCAAGCAAGCCGATAGAGGACTTTGACTAATTCAGTCAAGCTCTTTCTCTCTCGCACGCGCTGGCGTATACGGCAAGCGATGCCGCGCTTGATCACCGTGGTACCGCGACCGTCCTGCTTGCTCTTAGGCGCTCTCTTACCACCACAGCTGAGGCGAGGGAAATAGCTGGAAAAGGAGTCGAGAAAAAAAGGGACCAAAGTGACCTTGGCAAGGTATGACTGCGCGCGGGACGCCGCCAAGCTCGACGGCCTGTACGTGCTCAAGAAAAGCCATTTATAATTATTAACATTAATCCAAGTAACATTTACATTAAGTTTCTCTTTATTAAGTTATGTACAACTAGCTCAACGTTGTAGCATTAAAGTGATATTAAACATACTTGTGCGTACACACCCTTATTACTCGAACCCTCGCCCACGTGCTCGCGCGAAACTCAAATTATTGAGTCTCAACCCAAGACTACCAAAGATGTACATTTAGATGTCATCATGTCATCTGAGTATCTGAAAAATGATGAAGTCGCGCGTTTTCGAAAATTATCGTTCGTCATCTGAATCATTCCTTGAAAAACTGTAAATAAATTATTTACACGCAACCTATCCAATTTTCGTTACATTTTTAGAATGAATATGATCCAGGGAATAAAAAGTCATCATTGAACGAGCACTATATGCCATAATTATTTAAAAAAACGTAAATACCACTATAGATCCAAATCGTGATACACTTATTTATATTTTACACTCTTTGCATCCTCCATTGTGTTGAATTTAAATTATTGTTTTATTTCCTAATAAAATATCTAAGTATCCTGTTTATGTAGCACTCTGATAAGAGCTAGTAGGTATAGGAAATAACTCAGCTACCTGCACAGTGCATATTTATTATACCTAGTTACATTGTATGTATGTACATAATACATAATTATGATATTATACATCAGTACGTATGTAAAAGTTCCGTAGGTATTGTAAATATCATGGATGATATTTTTTCATCCTTCCTATAGTGAATCCCCGCAAGATCCAAAATAAGTACGCCATAGATTATCATTATGTTTTATGCACTCTTTTTTTTCATATTGTTGACTTGTATGCATAAACAAGATAGATAAAACAGGTCTGAACAAGTTTACTAGTCTGTACGTCGAGCGAGCGATCACACCCCAGCAGTTTCACCTGTAACCCTTACAACCTTTATACTTACACCTTAATTCTTACCCGTTGGTTCGTCAATTCCGAGTATTCCGACCCTACTTATCTCTGATTCCGACCATTTCTATTGTTTTTCAATACAACTCGCGTGCATCAGGCATGGACAATCGACTATACAATCTCGCAGCATAAAGATCATGTTACATTGTTAGGAGGATAGGAGGTATCACGTGTGTCACGCTATTGATATAAATAGTAAGGAAATTAAGAGAAAATGAACGTAGATTGTTCGAACGATGATGATGTGCAGGCCACAGAAAACAAGCTCGAGTGCCCATTTACCTGGGTGATGGACGAAAATCTCGCTCAAACCTATGAGCAAGATGCGTACGTCAACATCGAGGATCAGCCGATCAAGGCGCTGATGCACTCCATCACCCTCATCTACGTGCACGTGATAAAAAAAGATTTGCATACTGCTTACGCCAAGGTCAAGGAGACCATTGAAGTACTCAATTCGATGGATTTCCCGTGAGTTTATCATTGTGTTCATACTTTGGCTTATTTTTGTTATGATATTGCGCTGTTTCAAACTATTGTTCAAACTATTTCAAACAATATCTATGTTTGTTGGTAGGCAACTAGAAAAAGAGGGAATATCCATCAAAATCTTGGTACACATTGTTAGAGCAAGCCAGTACCACTATTACGTGGCAAGAGGAAATCATGCCGGAGCACAGAAAATCTTGGCGGAAGTACCTTTGCTCGATGCACAGCAGCTACGCGACAAAACCAACATTGGCACCCTCAATGGCTGTAAGAGCCTTTCGTGGTCTGTATTCTTTGATGCGCCCAAGAGCATTGCCCTGGCTTATGCCTCAAGAGCTGTTCAAAACAGTCCCAACTGTGCACTGTGGAATTTTATCCTTGGCAAAAAAATCCGGCACTTGCGGCGTGATGATTCCAACTTTGAGCCTCTACCAGACGAGATTAAACACCTGCTCAAAGCGTACGAGTTGTCTGGAAGCCATTACTATGGAGTTTTTGTTGCTCAAATGTACGGAGAAATGAAAGAGTATGGCAAAGCTAAGCAGATAAGCATGGAAATATATAACTGCAATCCACAAAGCGTTGGTATAAGATTGAGATTGGCTTTAAATTTTATGAAGAGCAAAGATTACGATTATGCCAAGGACTGTCTAGATTTTGTGCAAATCAGATGTGTAGATAATAGCATGTATCTCCATTACAAAGGGCTTTACTTTGAAAAACAAAAAAATTACCAGGTAATTAATTTTTTGTTTTTTCATTTGTGCTACTGTACATATAAGTTTTCAGTAAGATGTTGATAATTTGGATCTTTGTAGATGGCTGCCTTGTATTACAGTAAAGGTGCAGAAAAAGGAAATTACAAGGCAGACCTGCAGTATGCGAAATGCATGTCGATTATCAATAAGAAATTTAATTACGTCAAACATTTGGACGAAATGTTGACAAGGCACAATAAGAATACTACTCTGGTGCAACAAATATTTCTACATACAGCCATGCAATTTTATTTCATAAAGATCGACATTAAGAATGCTTTAACTTATTTTTTAAAAGCTATCCAAATAAGTCCTAAAAACAAACAATTGAAGGTAAACTTAATCGTTTTTAGCTGTCCAAATGAATTTCAGACTTTTTTTTATTTTTTCTAATGGTTTCAATTTTTTTTTTTTAGAACTACAAAAACATTACGATGGACTACAAAACGTACAACATTGTTGAATTTCTTTATAATAAAATACTTCCAGAAACACACCAGAAATATCCAATACTCCCTTACGATTTGTCAGACGTGATTAATACAATTGAAAAATTGTATCCTCTGTGTAGCACTGATGGCAATTCGTTGTCATCAAACGTAGAAAATATGGAATTATAAAAAATATTAAGTAGATTTCATCTTATGAAAATGACCTATTTTTCAATCTACGAGATTCACTGTGTACTTGCAAGTTACTTGCATTAACTACAACTTTGTGTTAAAAACTTCTTTGCTGAATTAATTATTGCGTGCAGTTAAAAAATCATTTTATATAACTAATGATGTATTTTTAATCATTGTAAAAAGTAACTATAAATCTCAGATTTGAAATTAAAAATCAAATTAGTAACTTGTAAAAGACTTGATCTAGTTGTATTTTTTCAATTATAAAATATATTGCGCATTGACCAATAGTGAGTTAGTGTCAGAATCTAAAAAACAAAGGAGAATTTAAAAAAAAAATAAAAGTTAAAAGAAGCAAATATTTTATTACTTGCACAAAACTTGCCATCATGAATGATATCTCCTATGTAGTGAGAGAAACGCGTTTTAAAAAACCCAAGAAAGTTCCTGAAAATAAAAAATGTGCCCCAAAGAAAGTTGTATTAGGGTACTTTTATATAAATGAAAACAGCATGATGAAAAAAAAAAAAAAAAAAAAATTCCAAGTGTTACACTGTGCTGTGAATCAAGTAAGTACCGGACCTACCTCTTCATCAGAGTGACCTCAGCGATTTGTACGCGTTCTGACCTGCTACAGTTGTTTATCATTATTATATAAGACATTCTTCTATGTGACCGTAAAAGTCAGCGTAGAAAAAAATAGTTGAAAGTACCTCGTTTCTGCAGTGTCATATATCAAATGTAGAATAGATAACGGTGCATTTTACATATAGTAGGGATGACTAAAATTTACGGCAGCCGTTGATAAATGGACTCTACTCACCTTGAAAATCTGTCCCTGTAGTGGCATTGCGTTATTTTCTTCAGACAATGTATGAGCTAATGGTATGACGGAAGCTCCTAAACCTTAACTAAAAAAAATTGTATGCAGATGGAACTTTGTCTTATGATCTGCATAGCTTGAAAGTAAGTTAAGAAAAACTCTCATATGTAATGGGAAGATAATGATGCCATACTTGCTTCCAGAGACGTGTATACACACACATACATATAGATGTCCACCTTATTCCACAGGAAATACATGTTCCATTAATTTCAGGGATGAGAGTAAAAAATGTATCGCGTGATCATTTATAAACTATACTCAATGGATGGTTACTATTCAAGATCCTAACTCTAATTAATTCGTTGATATTAAAAAGTTTTATTACATTCATTACGTTACATAATTCAATTACATAATAGAAAAAAATACAAGTGGAAAGGTCAACCTTCAGAGCAAAATGTGACATAAAACTTGGCTATACTCGAAATATAAAAATAAAAAGATCTCAACTGGGACGAATAAATAAATAATTTATGAAAAACTTTAATCGAAAATAGATTTTAAGTTGTCATGTGCTAATAGTTTTAAGTAGGAACTAAGAAAAATACTTTTAATTCTTTCAAAGTCAGAGAGTTTGCGTACTGTCGTGCCAATATTTCCCAAGTGAAAAGGTTCTGTAACAGTAAAGAATACACTCGATAAAAATTTTTGCATGGATGAATTTTATTTCCCTCTTACCTTCAATAAAAATATATCCTTTGCTGTAAGAAATTGTATCATGGGTACTGTCCCACTTGTATTGTAACATTGGAATTGAAAGTCCTTTTCGCACCGAAATGACATTCTTTTGATAACTACATTAAAATTAAAATTTCAATATTTTATCGTATTTTGAATGTCGTATGTCAAATGAAATGACTTACTTAAAGTTGCTGTAGTGAGAAAAAAATTGAAGAAGAAGCTCATCCAATGTCTGTCGATTTTTAGAGTCAAAAGGAATGTCTAGTTTTTCAAAAAAGTCCAATTTTTCAGCATCTATATCATGTTTGAATTTATCTTTCAAAAGATCTTGGAGACAAGGCAGAACTGGTGGCTGAACACCTACTAAAGTTAAAATTTACATTCCTTATCCCTATGAGCGATTAAAACGAAATATCAAGTTTTCTTACCTTGTAAAAAATTTATGAACATCAGCATTAATAGGTAGCTTGAAAAGGATCTGTAATGCGAGTCAGTGATCTTGTGATGCTTTGCCCATAGTTTAATTACCACCGCCAATGGCTTAACTCGCCAGTCAACTAAAGAATGAGTGTTATTCAGATTAGGTGTTAAAAGGATATTGAAAATGTTGAAAAAATCATTGACCTTGTGCATAACAATGTAACAAGTAAGTGTTTCTTATGTTAGCAACGTTGCTACAATTGATATCCACATTTAAGTCAAACTGGGTGTCTTTAAATTTGAGAACTGGAACCGTGGCAGGTACAATTTTAGCAGAACTCAATTGCTCTGTAACAAGAATTCTACCTGAATGTTGTGTCAAGAACTTGAAAATAAATTTAAAAGATTATTTACCATATTCTTTCTCCAAAGTTTTCAACAACTTTGTCAGAGTGTTCAAACATATTTGTTTATCAGTATTCATTGGCTTTGATATAAAGCTAAAGTCTATGTCACTGCTTTTCAGTCCAAAACCATTGATAGTCGAACCAGCCACTAACAAACTCTTGTCAGGGAATTCCGTCTAAAATATGAGGAAAGATAAGTTAATATCTTCTAATCACTTTATTCACCATAATAATGGACTAACATTTACAAATATGCATCATTTAAATTATTATTTGAATTATTCTAATCGTCATACCCTTATGCACCTGCTGAGCTGCCACCAGAGGAACATTTTGTTGACGTACTCAGAACGAGTTTGCTTGTTACTCTCAAACTTATTCCAAATCTCTTTAGACAAGCCAGACAAGACGTAACAACCCTCCGGTGGACTTTTTACTTCCAAAAAAGCGTTAGCCTTGGTGTAGAACCTATCCGGAGCCTCGAAACACAACACCTGCCAACCTTCAGCCATTTTTTACGAATACCTAACAAGAAAAGTTAAACAATTGTTGCGACAAGCTATAAAATATGATTTAAACCACTTGGATAAATTCTATTGTAAGGTTGATACTCCTTGAGTAGCTGCTCATAGATTCATGTAGGAAGTGCACATCAGTAATCGTATTTTTTCCAAAATTTCGTAATACAATTGCGCAAAATAAAAAAATTCTTATTAAGTATTTATGAAGGACCGCGACTATCACCACAACAAGTATTGAAAGTACTTTACCTTAAAGAAACCAGATGGTATATATGTATATAAATACTTCAACTTTCGCACAAAAAAAAAAA
Organism: Copidosoma floridanum; assembly: GCF_000648655.2. The sequence goes on along the minus strand of NW_019379577.1, from coordinate 884,305 downwards.
CTTGTAAAAAGCCGAGCGTCCAGGATAATCTGCACACGCGCAAGTCTTTTTGCTCACTAAGTGGCCCAAGTACCCATGCAAGAAAGGATACACTGCATAGTAAGCATATAGAACGAAAACAAAGGACCAGCGTCGATTCGTTTGTTATCGCTTCTTTTTCCTTTGTTATATACTTAATAGGTCCTATACAATGTCCGGTACCCGGTGTGCTATTTCATGCTACTTGAGACTGCAGCGCCAAATTGATAATACCCGTTAGGCTGCGTAAGTAGGTATACCTAAGTACATGGAGTCTTTATTTAACTTCCAGGACCAGCCCATATGCCCGTGTAAGTGCGAGAAAGAGAGTAATATGTTCTTGCTTCTCACTCGCACTCACATGGGCTTATAGCTGGTCCTGGAAGTTCAAGACTCCATGTATACGCAGCCTTACACACTGCAACGCACTTGGGAATCCCCGTCTTTTGCCTCCCCTCCGACACTTGTTTTTTTTTTTACATAATATGCATCAATTACAAGAGATTAAAGGATGGAGAATTCATATTATTTGTCCGTGGTCAAGATATGAAATAAATATATTTAGTAAGGGATGATAAAAGTACTCATGAAAAATAAGGATGAAAAGCAAAAAATTTATTTAATTTGTTTAAAAAATTTTTATTTAATTCGTTCTGTTTCTAGTGGGTTGAAAAAATTTACATCTTTCTATAAATAAACCTTAAATGTATTTTTTAAACGTAAAATTTATTAATAAGATTTTATGAAAAATGAAACGTTCTCGATTATAAAAAGAATCTTTATTTCGAAGCATATTATTTTTATTACATGCAAGTGTAAGATTCGAGGGACGTAAAAGGATTACATGAAAAATAAGTTACACAGAGGAAAAAAGAAAAACAATATTTTGTTGTAATGAGCACACAATGATTAACAATTAAAAAATAGGGAATCTAAGGTCTTAGAGCTGCTAAGTCTGTCGTTTGAAGACGAAAAAATTTTTTTTATCCTTGCAAATTCATGAATGAAACGTACTGTTTTGCTTATGTTTGCCAAATGAAAAGGTTCTAAAGAAATAAATGATAAAAAATGTAATCGAATGCAATACATACTTCATGTATGAACTGGTTAAATTTTCTCAGTACATACCTTCAATGATAATGTACAAATATCTGTATGAATAGGTGGCCATGTCATGGTAGTATGTTATCTTGTATTGTTGTAGTGGAATAGTACGACCTTCTCGGACTGATATAACATTTCTCGCAAAACTAAAAGAAAAAAATCCATATCAATGTGTTATTTTATCATACTTAGGATTCATATCCCATCAAATACGTACTCAAAATCCTTGTAGTACGAAAAAAATCCAAGAAGTAATTCAGCTAAAGTTTGGCAGTTTCGAGAGGTAAACGGAATGTAAAACTTTTCAAAAAAATTCAACTCCTGAATATTTTGGTCACGCTTGAACTTATCTTTCAAAAGATTTTGAAGACAAGGTAGAACTGGTGGCTGAACAGCTTAAAAAAAAAAAAATAATAATAATAATAATAAAAGGGGAATTTATATTTGTCAATACTCTAAGTGGAAAGTAAAACAATTTGACAAAATAAAGAAAAAATGTACTTTGCAAAAAGTTAATCAGCATCAGCATCAATGCGTAGCTAGTCAAGTATGATTCTCTAAGCCTATGGTGCTTTGCCCATAACTTAACAACCACCGCCAACGGACGAACCCTCCAATCGACTGGAAAACAAATGGCATGTCATCGATTAATATTCAAAGATTTTTTGAAGATTATTTGGTTTTGGGTTAAAAAAAGAAGGTTACCTCTCGAATACGTGTATAATAAATGTGTGTTTCTTATATTAGTTGTATTACTACAATTAATATCCACGCTTATGCCAAATTGCGTATCGTCAAATTTAATAATCGGCACAAGTGCTGCTGATATCATTTCAGAAGCACGCAAGTGTCCTGTGCGACAAAAACAAATTACAAAAGCTTTCAAGGTAGGATAAAATTGATATAAGATTCAAACATTAATTAACTGTATTTTTCTTTCAAAGTGGCCAAAAGTGTACTAAGAATAGATATACACGTCCACTTGTCAGGTGTTGAATGGTGCGTTACAAAAGTAATGTCGGCGTCACCATCTTTCAAACCAAAACCGTTGAAAGTAGAGCCAGCCAGGTAAAACCCATAATTTGGAAATGCACTCTTCAATTAAAATTAGACAATAAATTGCAAATACACGGCTATTGTTAAATTAAAATAATGTTACCATCACGCATTCGCCAAACTGAATCCACATTAAAATCTTGTTTTTCAACTCTCTATCTGTTTGCTTGTTGGTTTCAAATTTATCCCAAATCTCTCTGGACAGTCCGTACAAAGCGTAGTAACCACCCGGAGGATCCATTGTTTCAGAAAACATTGAAAGATTGGCGTGAAATTTTGCCGAAATTTCGTAACAAAACGTTTGCCAATTTTCTGACATTTTTTTCCAACGGATAAAACTAATATAATGAAAAAAAAAACGCGCAAAATCTAGTCTTTGAACTATCAATTCTGACAATAGCTTTACTTTTAAGCGATTAAAAATTGGACGCACACTGCAGCCTTTGTCTGAACAGAAAGAAAGTTATTGGTGATCCATTCAGAGATGAAGTCGAACTACCCGAGAATCTGCTGAGTAAGCTCTTATATACCCTGTCTCTGTGAGCTAGGTGCAATAAGTTTATTATATATACATGTATGTGTGTAACAGTGTAGTATTCGCCAAATGAAGTTTTCTGCTCTTTGTTCTCTTTTGTTTGGCTTATGGTGCACCGAGGCAGGAACCGGCGAAAATACCGGCGGTGCCGCGAGATTAGGCACGAATGCTGCGATAGTGTGATGGGTCTGTTCGGCGTACTTCGTCAGTTACGTCACGTGATCATGAATAATGCGTGCGAAGGAGATGGCGATATCGTGTTGTTTCACTTTTACGTTTGTGAGTAATTGTCGAGTGACCATTGCCGAACGCACAGCCATACCCTTTTCCCGTGATATTATTTATGTGATACGCAATTCTTGGAACTTCATCATGTACTCAATGAAAAAATTAATGTTTTTCTCTCAAATAAATTTTTTTACATTGTAAAATATCAACACTATTTTCCTCAAAGAGTATCATGATAAAAAGTAATTAAATAAATTGTAAAAATTCATAAAAATATTTTAATACATAATCCTGCGGACAATGATAGCTTCACGGCTTTTTTTTACAATAAAAATTATATCCAGTAATTATCTCGTGAAGTTTCTCCAACAGTCTGTTTGATTTACTTTCAAGATCCGTTGAAAAAAAATTTTTATCTTCCACCATTAAAAAGTTATATATATTTTAAAACATGGCTTCTAGGGGACATGATGGGCACCGCGTTTGAGGCACAATGAGCCTGAGAACTCTGCGTCTGCAGCAGACGCTGTCATTCTGTTCGAATCAAAACAAAGCTGATTAACTTAACCTTAGTCTTAGCTTTGAATTTCTCTAGTCTGTCTTATTTTATAAGTAAGTAAGTTTAACTGTGGATCGTGACTTGACTAAAAATAAGAATGGTATGTGACGATACAAAAAGGAGATGGAGAGAAATATTCATAATATTCAAATCGAATATTTAAAATATTACACAAAGTGATTCTTTGGTAAATTCAGTTGCTATGAATCCTATAAATTTTAGTTCTTTTTTCCTACAATCTTAAACTGGCAAGACTGAAGAGGTTTTTTACGTATATATTTCATTTTAATGAATCTTTATTTTTATCATATTAGAGTGCAACATTGATGTAATATTGGCATACAGTTATTTGTACTAAACACAAAATTTATGAGATTAAGGCAAGATGTTTGTGGTATTAAAATAACTTATCTAACAGATTGTAATGTAACTTGTGATATTACATTTAATGTACAATGATTTAACAAATAAATGTTTCATGTTTTTTAAATAAATTTCTTATGTTTGTTAAATATCATTAAAAATTAATTAATATAAATACTGTTGTTCACCTACCATCGAATTATTTCAATCATCCCGCGCTCATCGTACCCTACAGCTATGTTCACTGTGCCCGCAGGGGGGCAGAATGAGCATTTTTAAGAACTACATTTTATTATATGATAACTGATTATTTATTGATTTATATAGTTTTTATTTCGAGTAGTTTTATTCTATGTGTCACGCTCTGAAAGATGCTCAGCTGGAGAATTATATTTAAGGTGGAAAAAAATTGTAAGAGTGTAAACAATAATGGGTGCCCGTCATGCCCTACTATCCCTATCTCTGCAGCGTGAGCTGTGACAACGGTTCCTGCTCGGCAAGGATATACCTGACAGTCGCTGGTAGGTATATGACCGGTCGACCGATCGATCACCGTTGTCACCATAATTGACTTACTACCATTGGTACAGTGTGCAACATATAGGTAGGATCAAGTTTCTTATAACAGTTAGTGATGTTTTGACGGTGGCGAAAATCGGTATTGAGATCGGTATTGAGATAACATTATTTTACGAGTATTATACTTCAAAAGTTTTATTTGGTCATCAAGTTTCCTCTAAGCTACATGATACGAAATGTATAGAAAAAAAACTTAAAAATTAAGAAAATCTTTCGAGATTACGTATTTAGATAAACTTTGAAAAAATACACTTTATGTCACGTCTTTCAATGAGTTTTTGGTGAGCTTTTTTGAAAGCCGCTCTCGTTTTGTTAAAACTTTTTTCATCACTGACTTTTCTTGCCGCATTTTTCTGCTCAAAAGGTTCTACAGTGTTAAAAAAAGAAAAATCAATGTAAAGATATTAAAAACACAATTAAGCGAAAAGCTTTCAATTAATTAAAAAATTTAAAAATTAAAAAATTACCTTCCAACTTCAAAATAGGACTGCGGTAAGAATGGAAAATTTTTTTATCAACCATTGTCATCCATTGGTTTTTAGGATATGCTGCTCCTAATCTTATAGACATTACCGTCATGTCAAAACTAAAAATTAATATTACGATTTAAAAATAAGATGTAACTTGGTAATTTTGCCCACTTTTTAAATAAGATGTTACTTGAATTTATTGTAGTAGTCAAAAAAACCTAGAAGTAGTTCTTCAAGGGTCTGACGATTATTTGAAGTGAACTGAATATTCATAGGCTTAAAGAAATCTATGTCAAAAACTTTTTCACTCCTTGAGAACATTTTCTGCGCAGATTTATGTAAGCATGGTACTACTGCTGGTTTTGCTCCATCTTAATGTATAAAGGGAAAAAGAATAAATAATAAATGAAAAAATTAAGATGCTAAAACGAATTCGTTTAAAAAAAGTCATACTTACACTGTAAATAATGAATAAGCATGAGCATCATATGATAACTATTGAACGAGTGTTCAAATGTACCAAATAAATTTTGATTCTTAGCAAATAATTTGATAATTATTCCGAGAGGTTTAACCCGCCAATCCACTATGTACATTAGTAAAAAAAACAAACAAAGTGAATAATATTTATGAAATACGTATCAGCTTATTGAAAACTTAAACCAATTGTCTGTACCTTGAGTATAACGAAAAAGAAGATGAGAATTCAAAATAGAATCCATTAAATTCATTGTTACATCAACATCGTAACCATTGATCAGCTCTTTGAAGTATATGTAAGGTTTGTCCCCCATTTTTCTCATTTGAGCTTGTGAGACAGATGCTAAAACGTTAAGTTAAACGTCACCCAAACAATCAAACCGTAAGTATTATCTCAAAAAACTTATGCCCACGATTTGACTTGAAAATGTTGATTATCCATGACAGTTCAACTCCCATTTTCCTTTTGTTGTGCTTGTGCTTAACTTTTGATCTAGTGAGTATGACAAGATCGACATCACTTGTTTTTAATGCAAACCCATTCAAGGTGGAGCCAGCCATGAAAAATCCATAAGCCTTCATTTTGGCCTAAAACATTTTGGGAGTTTAGCACCATATCTTTACTATTAATCAATTTTCCTCACCCCACAATAATTTGAAAATGACTTCCAAAAGTTTAATTTTGTAAAAAGATCTGCAGCGTTTTGTTTGTGGCCATTAGCTGTGTCATAAATGTCCTTTGACAGGCCAGTCAAGGCGGTAGGCGATTCTGGTGAGCTCAAAAGTGAGGAGGCATTTCGTATAAACAAATCTGGTGCTTGCTGACAGTACACTACCATCCGGTCGTACGGATGGAGCTCTTCCATGTTTACGTTTATAAAGTGCTCTGAAACCAAAGAAAAAAAATGTATAACCTCACAAAACTATTGAGAGTTTTTTCACTTAACCATTCAAATTTAATGTAAAAATGGCTTACCTTAAAATAAGGATTTTTTTTTGTTGATTTTAGATTGTTTTTTATCTCGTACACCTAGACAAGATAGATTTATAGCACACAGTTATCCTACCTCTGGACCTATACCGTCGTAGAACTCGTATACCTATACTTAAGTCGATCATGGAAATAATAAAGATGTAAATTACCTGTAAAGGTCGCAGCAGTACTGCTAGTGGGTAAAGTAGATTAGTTCGACCCCAAGGGTGTTTTCCGCAATCGTCACCAGCAAGTAATTTAAGGTTGCGCTCTACGCTACTATATTAGGTCGGTAAGTCAACTACCTTGAATTAACTGGCGCTCTGTTCCGTAATCTGGCCATCAGTTGAAATAGCAGACGACAGTCAACTGCAGCGATGAAATCTTCACTTTTTTCTCGACTTTCACGTCGTCTGTTGTTTTAACTGATGGCCAGATTACGGAATAGAGCGCCAGTTTAAATCAAGGTAGTTGACTTACCGACCTAATATAGTAGCGTAGAGCGCAACCTTAAATTACTTGCTGGTGACGATTGCGGAAAACACCCCAATTATTTAAATCGAACCAAATTATGCAGAAATGTTAATTAAGACGCCTTACGTTGTTTTCAAAAAATTGTCAAGTATTTATTTTTCTGAAATAAATATAAAAAAGACTTAACGAAACAAATCGTTTACTTCATCTAAAAACCTTTTCACGAGTATATTCATAAATTATAAACTGGTCTTGCTTGCTGAGGGATGAATTTATTTAATAACCAAGTAAATATTACAAACTTTTAATAAATCGTGTACAATTATTATGCAACTTACGGGACAGTAGTACAAAAATTATTGTTACAATATGAGTAAAAAAATATAACTTTGCATATAATCTACAAATAGTTGTTGGCCTTAACATGGTTTAAATTTTACATAAATATCCTCATACAGGTATTTTCACAAAGGACTTAAAAAAAATTATCCAATTATCTTACAAACTTTACTTCTATACTCGTGTGCATTACACAGTTTGATGAATCACAGAAAAATTGTTCCACCAAAATATGTTTTGTATTATATTATATTTGCATGATACTTTTTGGGAAAAAATTTAGATTATGTTTATGACTTGAATTCGTTCAAGTAACATATACTTATTAATTCAATGGCTATCGAAAAAAAGAACAATAGTTTGATATCCAAGGGTTACAGAAATCCCTTTAAATAGCAGTGATTTAATTACTCGTTTCACACAGTTGTAGTACGAGATGCTGATTACTATTTTTAATAATTTTTTTTAATGCTCGAAAATTGAAAAAATCATAGCATGACATAAATTATGGCTTTACAAATTATAAATAACGTATGTGCTAATTTTAAATAATTTTTTTTCTGACAATTTTCACATATACCTTGATAAAAGGTTTTTTTT
>NW_019379577.1:831345-876476 GCF_000648655.2 Copidosoma floridanum | reverse complement strand
TAATTTTTTTTTTTTTTAACTCTTAATTATTTATGCTCAAGTATCGATACGCTAATACAAAACAAAATTTTTACAAGTTTAGCCAGAAACTGTTTTTAGAAAACACATTCCTGATCAAAATGAATATTTTGATGAACTATTGACCTGTACAGGTTCTTAAATATTTTAATAAAGATTTGAACGAGAAACTCATGACTTTTGAAACGATCATCGATTCACTCATAAACGATTATACGCAATTCTGAAGCTCTACAACAATAAGACTTCTCCTACGCGTCCTTTTTATATTATAAGGATACCTTCCAAAAACCACGATTTCTAGTTTATTGCACAATAAATACGTGTAACATTAAACACGTTACGCGTTTTTGACACTATACAACCATTTCGGATTTGCTGTTTCTTTCTTTCTTTTTCTCTTTTCAAACCAAACAATAGTTTCCCTCAAAAAATTCATCAAAAAATAGTGTAAATATAAATATAACAAAAATATTCTTAAACAAGAGAATACACAGACAGCTTTAAAGAACAGTATTATAATACCTTTCACTTCCAGTGTATATTGTTTTAGTACTTTTAAGCCTTAAGTTTCTTTTTTGCGATATTTAAATAATCGTTGACGTAAGCATGAAAACTCGACCTCTTAAGGATTAGAAGGTATGCTATCATGGATTATTGCTGTTATTATTTTCCAAATGTGTAAAAATACTGTTTAGATTTTTAGTTTTGTTCAGTTGCTCATACGTTTGTTTGAAAATATCCTTGATCATCTGAAAAGCAGCTGGATCATAAACAGATCTCGCTGTGTTGGTGTAATCAAAGGGTTCTGAAAAAAAAACAGGAGCATTAACTAACGCTGCTCAAAGTTGAATCATTGATTTAATAAAGCTCCTTACCTTCTATGCACAGATATTTCCATTGATGAGGATCATTTTTTAAGGCACGATAATACCGACATGCTTCGATTGGTATTTTTGCAGCTAATCGAACTGATATTGCATATTGATCAAAACTAAAAATAAATTCTTCGTTAGATGGTTCAAATTTAATTTACAAAGCTTTATATTTACACTCAGTAGGTCATGTTATGACGATAAAATAATTTTATTACTTGTTTCGTTTACTTAATCATAAACAAAAAATGTTTTAGAATCAAATAGCACAATTTATAAGGTAGAATTCTTTCATTCTGAAAAAAATGGTATTCATGTACTTACTCAAACGAATCGTAGTATCGGAAAAACTCGATTAGAAGCTCTCCAAGCGTTTGAGTGTTGCGAGGCTCTAATGCATAACTCGGAATATTTAATTCTTCGTGAATGTCAATGCTGCGAATGTCAGAGAAGGGGTCAAACTTGCCCTTAAACAGGTTGTGCAAACATGGCAGCACAGGCGTATTCACTCCGCCTTCACATAAAAAAAAACAAAAAAACAAAAAAACAAATACAAATAAATGTGTGAAATTGGACTTGAGGTAAAAAACATCAATAAAATATACTCACATTGCAAAAAATGTATCACCAAGAGCACTAATGAATAACTAGATAACGTCATATGCCTGGCATTGTTGATATTTTGACACTGTGCCCACATTTTTACCACCAGTACTAAGGGCCTAACCCGCCAGTCAACTAAAAGTCATTGATAATCAAATAAAAAAAATTCACTTTTACAGTAGATTTTAGTGAGACAGTCATTACTTCGTGAGTAGCAATACATTAGATGAGTGTTTCGAACGCCTACTACATTGTTGTAGTTTAAATCGACATCTAAATTACAGACACTGTCATGTATCTTCAAAATTGGCACTCTGGCTTGTATTAATTCCAAGTTAGTGATACAATCTAGAGTTAAAACATGTAATCATTTATTGATAGATTTTAAACAATATTTACTACATAAAATTTTTAAACCCGTTACCAGTCTTTCTAAGGCAGGACATAATTTGACCAAGGCGAATAATAGCTTCAGTTCTTTGATCGATTGCCGTATCTCTGACGAACAGGCACATATCTACATCACTACTATCGGTTCCGAAACCATTCAGTGTAGAACCGACCATATACAAGTTGTAATAGGGGAATCTGGCCTGTTGATGATTATAGAGTCAATCGTTACTCATTATTGACTGATTAGAAATAAAATACCATTTGATAAAAGGATTACCTTAATAAAAAACAGCAGTTGCCTCCACAGTATCATCTTTTTAACAAAAGTGCTGTAGCTTAGCTGGTTCTGCTCAAATTTATCCCAAACAGCTTTTGACAATTCATCATAGGGCGAACCTGTCACCAGATTTGTAGGCTTTTCGTATTGCAGAAGATGTGGTGCTCTATCGATAAAACGATCTGCTGGAGTGTAAAATAATTTTGGAAGCATTGGTATCTCAGGCATCATCGTTCCATTGAATTTTTTCCCTCGTTGTCTTTGTAAGTTAGGACTGGTTCTTGCTGCAAATATATTTTTTCATCAAAACCCTAAAAGTGATTAGTTTGAAGGATAAACTTACTTGAGAAATATTTTTTTCTGTTCTGGTAGTTTTGAACCGTGTTTTCGTTTTGGTACAGATTACTCGTCGTCATGCCTGATGCGAACTTTCCTCGATTATTGTTCGTCCTGGCATTCTTGTTCCTGTAAAAAGATTAAGTATCAAATATTGTTGTCTAAAAAAAAACTCAGTCTAAACGTGAAAATCAAGTCATCTCACTGTTTATTCTTAGGCTCGGAGGTGCACGAATGTAGCGATTCCCGATCATCCAAGCTCTCAGTTTGACTATCTTCTCTGCAATGTTTATTCGGCGTAGGAGATCGCGAGCTGAAGCCACTATCGCTGTTACTACAACTTGCATTATCCTTCAACTGCTGCTGCTGCTGCTGCTGCTGCTGCTGCTGCTGCTGCTGCTGTTGTTGTTGTTGCTGGTCCATCTGTTGTTGCTCCTGATAAGTCTGATGCCTTTTACCGAGTTTGTTATTGCTGTTCCATTTGTTTTTCTTTACATTTTCGTTAGGCCGGTAATTATTACAGCGCGAGGCCACTGGTGTCACACAAAAACCGTTCGAATGATGTCTATTCAGATGTAGAGAAGTCGTTACGGGTCCATGGTAGTTTTGATGGTAATTTTGGTTGTTGGGGGAGTTTAACCGTTGTAACCAATCATTTAGGGTCAAATTACCCTTACTATCTCCACCACCACCACCTCTTCCTCCTCCTCCGCGTCTTGTGTTAAACGGCCTGTAATTTGGACTGTGAATCTCGTGGCCGTTGTTGTAACGCGGGGATTGATCTTGCTGATACGAGCCTTGCTGTAGAGATAATCGCGCTTAATTAGTAAAGAATCATGAAGCTTCAAGAAATTAATTGCTAATCCATAGAAATAGTACCTGCGTCACACGTTGTCTGTTAATGTAATTGGAACCATTGCGATTGAACTGATTGAACTCCTGATGTGCTCCATTGGAACTATTAGCGTAGTATCCCTGGTTTTGAATGGGAAAAAATTGACCATTTGGCTGATAATTCCCCATTGGGTGAACCATTGTGTGAGCATGAGGCATAAATCGCGACTGATGCATAGCCAGTTTTTACTGTTTCAATGTTGTTTTCCTTTGCTCAGCAAAGATTCCTGGTAGTTACTTTGCAGCTCCCACTAATTAAAAAAGAAGAAAAAAAAAAAAAATTACTCATAAGAACAAAGTTGAAGGAAATTTTTGTAGAAAATAGGGAAAGGATGTTTTCTTGTCTACGTAAAAATGTAATTTTAGTAAAATTTAGTAAAATTACGTGCAATCAATTTTTTTTTTTATTTTTCAAATGAAAAGTATATACAACTTCTTAAATGCAGATGCAATCAAAGTACAGAATAAGAAGTAAACGACGCAACAAACATTTCGAGTAAAAAACAGTTAAAAATCTATCATTAAAAATGAGGTTAGACGCCAAAATCGCGAATAGCAAGCAAAACGCCAAACGTAAACAATATCCAACAATCAATAGCGCAAAGACATACAAATATGGAGAGAATGAAGAAGGTGATTACCTGGTGAAGCAGTACGACTAGGAATGTCAACAATGAAAGCTCGCCGCTTTCATATCAACAAATAAAAACCCACATCATTCGGTCTGCGTGTACGGAAACAATCCCCGTCGCGGGCGAGCGAACTTTTTTGAGGACTGCTTCAAATACCTCGACGACCTTGATCTTGATCTAATGATTTTTCCCTCCGTTTTCCACACGTGCAACGGTGCAACTGCTGAAGGTGGCAAAAACACAAAAACGTCCAAAACGTAAACAGTAAAAACACACACAAAATCGCGCGCAATTGTCCAGCGGATGAATTTTCTTTCTACTCCGTTTGCGTTTTCAAATTTCCGTTTTCGATTCTCGACGGACACCTTAAGTCAACACTTGAAGGAATCCTATACCAAAATATACCTGAAATACCTTCAATATTATGATAAACCTTTTCTCTCTTTTGGGGTTGGGGAGAGAGAGCCGAAATCCGAATAACTCTCTGATGCTGTCGGTGCGTCGTCCGTCGACGCAACAATAACAGTTCGAAAATTCGAATTTTTCAACGTTACAGTTCGTTCGATTCAAAGCCGCAAGAGCGCGCGCGCCAAATGATCGGCCATCTTGAATTTCAAAATGGCCGAAGTCTCTGGCTGCGCAAGAACAGGCAAAAAAGTTAATTAGAGCTTTTGGAGCGTTAGCTGATCTTAATTGCAGTGACTGAAGCCCCTATATGCGCAAGCAGTGAGTACTTATGTTAAGTATACGTACTTTTTAATTTGAAATTCATGGTATCGTAAGTCGTAATAAGCCGTGTAAGTGAGTCGCGAGTCGCGAGTGCGTGTGTGTAACGGTACGTCACACAGTCACAGTAATCGACGGTATCTTTATTACTTTTAATGTTTTAATACTGCACGCTAGGACGCGAGACGTGAGTGACCGTTTGTAGTACGGTTAACCGTGCGGTCACACCTTATAGTTAAAATAATAGTCGATTGTTTGTCGGTTGTTATAATTATTTATTTAACGTAGTTATCGTTGCTCTTTGCAGTATAGTGATAGTGATGATTTTATTGTTCGTGATTAAAAATCCGGGTTTCATTGCAGCATGATGACTTTTGCGAGCAAAGAGTGCTTATTCGAGTCAAAGTTCCGATTAATTTGGCGCCGAGCGGGAATCCGGTAAGTTAGGTTAGTTTGTGTTAAGTATGCGATCTGCATCTCAGAGTCAGATAGATGATGTCATGATGACAGCAACTTGGACACTATAGTGATAGTATTTCAGTAACGACAAACATGGCTTTTACACTTTGGTCACTCTACGAGGCCACTATTTTAGTATTAAATGCCGTCTGCATACTGCACGAGGAAAGGTTTCTGAGAAAATGTGAGTAAAACTATTGTCACCAAATAATTTTATATTTGCTTGTATTTCCAATGTATGTGCGAGATATTTTTAGTTTGTAGGTTATATTTACATTTAGTTTTGTCACTTTTTGACAAGTAAGTTAAGCTAATTGTTGTGATTTTTATCATTGCTTCATTAGTCGCTTCATACCCCTTGACATTACTAATCTCACAGTCCCGTTTGCATGAGAACTACTTGAGTGGTTTACATTCTGTGGTGGGAATGGCCTTGAAGAAATTGTTGTTATTACCTGTCTGGTCATATTTATTTCCTCATTTTCATCCAAATACCTAACATATCGCTCCTTAGAATTAACATTATTAGGTGCAATTGTATTCTCTTCTAGTTCAGTGTCTAGTTTCTCATCATTTACACAGTTCAGTTGAAAATAAAAAATAAGTACAAACTTAAAACCTCAATCATTTTAGTATTAGCATTAAGTTAGTGATTAAAGTAATAGAAAAAATATCATGTATCAATTAAAGATGGCTGGGGAGCCAATCAGAATGTCCAAGGATTTGGGGAGCCTCCATCAGTTAAGTCACAGCTCATGCATTTACTCAGGTCGATACGCACAGTAGTTAGAAGTAAGTCTTCAATCAAAATCTGGTGATGTTACAGACGGGTACTTTTAAAAGCATGATAAATAAAAAACAAAATCTTTATTTTTTCAGTTCCACTGATATTTTTCAATATAGTAACGATATTTATAAAACTAATTTTCGGATGAGGTGGCAAGCAATACCAAAGCGGTGTACATATGAGAGTCTAACGTGGCTGGCTAAGCGGGAGCGACACAAAAGTTGCGGCTGACCAATTTTTCTACAGATTGTGTTAACTTATTTTTACAGTGTGATACACGACATAAAAACAGGAAAAAGAAAAAAATAAAATAAAATAAAATAAACGATTTCACTCGCCATACTTCAATGCAAAAAGGTTGGTTTTTTCCCCCCTTCAATATTTCTTAACGCCAAGTAAGTATGCCAATTAAAACGCCAAAAATTACCCAACGCACGTCCCGTCCGTCAGCAATCATTAAGAAGCGGCTCATTACAGACGCGTCGATGTCTGAAAAACAAACGAGCCCAAATAAATCGACTCGCATCGATCGAGATCCTCTTTCACGTGCACCGCTGCAGCAGAAACAACGAGTACCGAGGCTTTCGCAATTAAGATTCGCTCGAATTCTTTTAAAACTTAAAAAAAAACTTTTGTTCATCTCTTGGTCGCACGACCACGGTGCGTCAGTTTCTGGATTACACTCGTGTCTGCCGTGGCTTGCAAAATATCTATCATCCTCTCTCTCTCTGTGCTGCAGCCGAGGGATCCAGCTATCAAATCCCACGCTCTCGGAGGACGTGATCTCCCGACTTTCCCCGCGCCTCTGCGGACGAGGCGCCGATGATGCTATCAGGCTGCTCCACTCTTTCATGTCGCTAGAGACAGTCTCAGGTTGTTTGGTTGCGTTTGTGTCCGCAATATGATTTATTTTTGGGTGGGTAAACTTGAAATCGCACCTACACCTGCACCGATTGACGTGCATTTTGATTTTTCAAAGATTGGCGTTTTTATTAATTTGGAGTTTTCATTCTTCACACTATCATTTACCGTCTTTAACATAAAAAAGCGGAGCAAGCAACGGATATCGCTAATGCATGTAATTTAAAAATGTTCAAAGAAATTACGTCAAATCAGGTAACATGTCCATCATTGAAAAATAGGTAAAAGTGCAGCCCCCCGTACTTTCGTACTAAAATTCACCATCATTAAAGAAAAGCAAAGTAGGTATACCATGATACATGTGTATTTGTGTAAGACGAGAAAAAACCTAATATTCATCGTAATTGGAGAAAAAGGAACGTCGAGTCACGTATGTGTACGTAATGTACCGGTAAGAGGCGAAAAGACCACCATGTACTTAATGATGATTCAACTCGTGCATCAAATATTATGCCTCGCGACTTTGCGAGCGTCATTTGTTACTCAACTCTCGTTGCGATCCACAAACCGCGAGATCCTTTTTCTCTCGTCTTTTATCCATATATTTTCTATTTTCACTCACGCCGCTGGAACGAAACGATGAATGAGCATCCCCGTGTCACACGTACTTATTTTTGTTTTTCCTTTCCTCATCAGCCTTTTATTCACTTATCTCGTGCTGATGTACACAATAAAGTTGAGGAGGAGCGTTTACGTCACGCTACGGCGAGGAGGAGGGCTCCCCGAGCGCGGATAGAGAAAGAGGATGACGGCGCAGCGGTGAAAGGACATTGGCGAGGAGAGAAAGGCGGCGTCGGGGGAAAAATTGAGCCTCCCTCCTCAAAGGACGCGCTGCGATCATGATGATGATGGAGAGGCATCGGAGTGTGAATTTTTTTCTCTTCTGGGAGAAAACGAAAGGATTCGTACTTGAATGCACACGAGGTGTAAGGGGTCAGTTGGTTGATGCGGGGTCATCTCTAATGGTTGGATGAGCAAGAGGGGGGGGGGCATTGCGCGACTTTTTTAGACAGAGAGGATGCGTGTGACGTACAAGTGCAGAGTAGGTACACATAAGTATATAAAAATGTCTTTGCGGAGAAAGCGGATACTTAATAGGGAAAGGTTACACGCGTGATGCGTGTGTTTTATCGAGAGAAACCTCGACCGGAAGAGGAAGACGCAGTGCTGCTTCTTTTTCTCAGCCTTTCTTTTCTTTGTTTTTATTATCGCTGGGGTAGCGTTGGGTTTGCAAGGGTGAAATAATACAAAAAAAAACGACGGCATGTTACGGTGGCGACATATTTTTTTTTCTTTTTTTTTTATTATTATTTTCCTACAAAAAAAGCCTTTATACAAGTACAAAAAATGCGTGGTTAAGGACATATTAAAACAAGAATTATATAAAAAAAAAAAAAACAATAATATTCTTGCATTATACAGAGAGAGAGAGAGAGAGAGAGAGAGAGAGAGTTTGAGGATAAAAAAAAAAAAATGAAAAAAAAGAAATAGCTGTGGTGTTTCTTAAACAGACGGCCTTTGACTCCCGATGACAATGTAATCCCTTTTGTACAATATAACTATTGTGTTGTATTTCCTGCGCGTCTGTACAATAACATGTGTGTTTCATGTGATTATGTGAAATGTAAAAACATCATCTTCGTGTAAATATATATTTACAATGCGCCCGAGCGCGTATACTTCGTCACGTATACAATATTATTGATATCATATTAATAAAAATAGATCATGATAATTGTGGTTTAACCCCCCCCCCCTATTTCTCCGAGAGCTTGCTCTATCCTTTTTTTTGCGTTATTTCTTCTACTTTTCCTTCCTCGTGCAATGTAATGGTCATTATCATAGAACATTCCCAACTGGTCTCTCCTCTTTTTTTTTTTTTTCCCCTACGTTTCATTGGTTTCGTTGTAGCGCCGTCGACGCGCGTAATAGTTCACACATCGTAGGCTCGCCCACGCCCGCCTTTATATGCATGTGAATTCTCGCCGTGACGACCTTCCGC
Source organism: Copidosoma floridanum (assembly GCF_000648655.2). The sequence goes on along the minus strand of NW_019379577.1, from coordinate 867,553 downwards.
GACTGTATTATACATAATAACTAGATCTACCGAGAGTAATCGAGGGACGATGATCCTCCCCTTTCTTCCTCCATTGCGTTTGCTCCCGAGCCCCCTTGGGTGTTGTCCAGGGGCTCAAACGAGACGTTCCTCCTCCGCTCACGATTGTCCCAATACTCTCCGCTGAACTTTTTGATGGCTCATCTTCGTTTAATTTTGCACCGACCTTCCGACCGGGTGGAAGCGAACAAGGACAAAATCTTGTATCACGCGTGGCAGCTCCAACCGGGAGTATACATGTGTGTAAGGCACTCCCACAGTCCCTGGTGGGAACCCGGGGGGGTTACATCGTCCGAGTTCCCGCCAGGGAGTCGCACTCCTCTCCGATCGTCGGGCTGATGGATCTTAGAATGGGGCGCCGTAGCTCCCGCTGGGTCTGCCGCTCGGGTACCCACCGCCGCTGGGCCCGCTGGGGTACCCACCGCCGCTGGGTCCGCTCGGGTAGCCACCGCCGCTGGGTCCGCTCGGGTAGCCACCGCCGCTCCCCTGACTGACCTGGTGCAACTGGGCGACCTCGATGCCCTGGCGAATCCCCTCAAAGTCGATCCCGACGACGCGGCCGCCACCGAGTCCTGGGGCTCCGTAGCTCGTGCTGGGTGGGGCTCCGTAGCTCGAGCCCGGCGAGGGTGCCCCGTATCCCGAGCTGGGAGGCGCCCCGTAGCTCGAACTGGGCCCACCCGAGGGGTAGCCACCTCCGCCACCTCCGCCACCGCCACCGCCGCCGCTGGATGCTTCCTCCTTGATGATGATGGACTTGAGTTGCTCGAGGAGGGCGGGGTCGACGTTGGCGCCTTCGCTGCTCTGGTAGCCGCCCGAGGAGACCTGGGTGTAGCCGCCTCCTCCTCCTCCTCCCCCACCGAAGCCTCCGCCGCCTGCAGAGTAGCCACCGCCACCGCCCCCGGAGTAGCCGCCACCGCCGCCGAAGCCTCCACCTCCGCCGCCCGGCCTTTGGTACGCGTAGCCGGAGGGCGGCTCGGCCAGGGCTAGCCCTGCCATTCCGACGACCACACACTGCAAGCAGGATTTTATCGTGTTTACCATCGTTTCTTGTACAACGTGACAACGGGGTCATTGGGAAATATAATTAGTGGATACATATTGAATGTTTGGAAATGAACGGGGGAAAAACAATAGTCTGCACCTGTACAAAGGTGCTCGATGGAAATGAATTTGATTTTCACTCGGGCGCTAATGAGGAAGCGATCGGATACGATAGCTCCTCTTTTTTTTTTTTTTTTTTTCTCTATCGAAAGAGAAAGTCTCCCGATGGGTATTGTACGCGCTCGCGATACACACGCACTTTTCGAATTAATGTCGAGTGGTTTTTTTTTCCAAGTTTAAAATTTGTAGTTTAGTCGCGTCACTACGTCCATCCGTCGTCACTTGAAAATGTGCGTGTACGAGTTGGTTCAAAGTCCGCCCGTTTCGCCAATCGTTAAATGTTGAAGGATTGTTTGACCAAATGAAAAATAAACAACTAAAAGATTAAATAAAAAAAAAGAGAGAGAGAGAGAGAGGAGGATCGAGTTAACGGGGAAGTGAGTAGAGAAAGAAAATGAAAAAAAAAACGCTTACCGCGATCAGAGTGTTCATGCTAGTTGCAGGTGCGCTTGCCACTCTGCTCTGTGACTCCGTGGAAGGTGCACCCGGTTATTTTATACCCCATGAGGGACATACGGAGAAAGAGAGAGAAAGACGCTCACCGGCGTCCAGTGGGGACCAAAGGAAGGTGGTGGGCAGGAGGAGGAGGTGGAGGGAGCAAGCAGAGTCGCTGCACCAGTATCATCATCACCACCACCGTATAATACGGTGAGAGTAAAAGCTCTCCTCCTCCTCCTGCTCCTTTTCTTTTACTCCGTCGACGATGAAGTTTGCGCGCGTATTTTTGGTACAGATCCCCGAGTGCCCTAGACCTAGAGACTCGGTTCAACCTCCTTGTATCTGTTTTTACTTTCTCTTTTTTTTTTTTTTTTTTTTTTTTTTTTTTTTCCCCNAAAAAAAAAAAAAAAAAAAAAAAAAAAAAAAAAAAAAAAAAGGAAAGAAAAAAAGTTTCGCTCTACTTACTCGACCCTCCATACGTCATTTGCACGGTTCAACATTTATCTTCCCCGGGAATCCTCGCAACATCCACTCTCTCAGGGCCCAAGTTCGTAGGCATAAAATAATGCGTAATATAAATTGAATCGCCCATAAAATCCACCTTTTTGATTATTCAGCTCGCGCACCGATTAAATTACGTAACGTATCCCCCCGCCCCTGCCCAATGTCACCGTGTATATAATATATACGACGTCAATGCCGCGCGCGTACATATAAATGCACTGCAGGTATACGTGTCACCGCAAAAGTATGTGTTACATTATTACGCCCGTGGAAATTAAAACCGCCCAATTAAAGGCGAAATCTCGCGTCGCGAGGCATTAAATTTCCAATAAATATTATGATACACCTTTATACATCGTGCACACGTATTATTTATTATACACACGCGCTAACCCGTTACCCTCTTTTTTTTTCTTTTTCTCCACCCCATTTATCGTTAATTTCATCGTCTCGGTCGTCACAATTCCCTTTTTCTTTTCCTCTCCCTGCATCTATCATTATACAATACGCTCTTTCCTCCCGTATGGTTCATCGATTAAAATGTTATCGTGTTCAAATAAATAAATAACAATTGTTGTTATTATAATTAGCATACGACTTGCACACGACGAACGCACTTTCTGGGGAATTACGCAAAAGACGCGCCGTCGCTTATGGTTTTTGATGTATGTATATCTATAAGCGATTTCGCATGCACACAGAAAGTGACGCAAGACTGTGCGGCTGCATCAGCTTTATAAGCCGACTTTTGTGCGTAAGTGTACATACCTAGGTACTACGCAGAAAACTGCGACTGTGGGCATAATCCGCGGTACATAGGAGCATAGTACAATATAATGTCCATACGATTGCGATGTTATTATTACATGTATTGTAAATACTTTTGCTTGCTTATCCGCAAACGTAAAACTTGAATGTACACCAATGGCAATCGAACCGAATCTAAATCGTCGTTTCACCGTATTTTGGAACGAGGTTGAACGATAACATTAAATTTGTGCAAGTGTATATTACGTATTGGGATACAATTTGAAAAACTTGGATCAAAATTTATGTTTACGACTGATTTTTCCGAAATTACCAAAGTAAGGGTATAGTATTTACGAGAGTATTTAAAACAATAACTTTGAGAGCCATCGGTCAAGTTGAACGATAGGAATCGGAGCTCCGGGTCGTAAAAGATATGGTGTGGTGTACCGTTAAGTTCCTAACCTTTTAACGATTCAAATCAAAATTCCGTCTTTCGCCCAACTTTGGGAAGCATCAATTTATACACTGTAAATCCAAGTGAAGCGTACGTAAAGTACACGTGTATTTTTTTTATTTTATTTTTTTCATTTATAAAATGCATTGCTGTTGCGTTGATGATAAACAAAGAACAACGAAATTTGTGGTGCACCAAGTACTCATACCTGTAGTTCTACTAAACTGGGTACTTTTTAACGGAAAAAGTAAAAAAAATTGTTTAGTTCAATGAAGCAAGCAAAACAGCTTACGAAGAGTCAATTTGGTTTTCCTCAAAAGGTTCATCAGCACTACTGCAGTGAATTTTGTCAAAACCCGAAATTTCATTTATACCTACGTACCAACATAATAACACCCATGTACAGAAAAAAAGTGCTTTGAAATGGCAAACGTTCAAAAAAAAGGACCTCGATACAGCCAAGGCACTCCAGTGATTTACGATCATACGGGTCGTCCTGGTCGAAATAATTGCTCCTTCTTAAATTCTATCTGTTAGGAAAGAAAAAAAAAAAGTACAAGCTCGATACCTATTACACGGGAGAAGTGAAAGTCTATCTCTGCGTGGACTCTGCGTGTATACCGTAGGTCGAGGGTCCGCGCGTGTACATTATTATTATATTCTTGCCTCCGATGCGTTGATTATTCGTGCCAATCATTCGCCGCGATTTTTTTTTTTTTTAATTTTATTTTTAGATGTGCTGCCGCGAGTGACGTAAACCGACGACGCTCACGACTCATCGAGTACACGTGTATTAATTTTTTGTTCCCATCCTCCACGATATTTACCTATATATAAGCGAAGGCTTTTGTTCATCATTAGCTGTGCCAAAGACAAAAGAGGAATTTTCCTCGCGGCGTGAACTTTGAAAAGCCACGCTATCGGCCGAAGTGCCGCGCATCTGTATCGGGTGAAAGGAGTGTGTATCCTTGTATAGATGCAACCATCGTAAAGTCCTTCCGGGCGCTCGACCGAGAGAGCGGGGCTTCCCGGTGTGCCTTCTTTCCCACAGCCCGTGAATTTATGTACACGTTTGCCGCGGTCCTTTGGCCTCTGGCCGGAAATCCGCGCAATCATTTTCCGATCGACCGTACATCATTATTACGCTTCGAGGAGGTTACTGCCATTTTTTATCATTGGTAAAATTACAAATGTATACGCCGGATAAGGTCGACCACGTGGTTACAACAATTATCCCCCTGCCGAGGTAATCTCAAGGTATAAGATCTACTTTTTTTTTCTTTCCCCCCACGTTCCTTCCCTCCAAGTGCAAACAGACCCTCTGGCAATGAGCACGTGGGTTAACTACGTAAACCCTATGCAGCTTGTGCAATTTTCACAGAGTTGACGAACCTGCATTTTTATCGATGGAATGGAAAAAAAAAAAATCCAAACTTGTGTGTACATGAGTGCGCGTGTTGCGACAATAATATATATTGTACAGTCGTGCCACGGTGCAACTTTAAGTATAAGTGACGTGACAAGAATATAATATTGTTTGTTTTAGCCCGATGCGCGTTTTTTCTCAAATTTATAGACCCGGTGTGCGTGCCATTTTTTACCATTTCGTCCACAGTAACAACGGGGAGGAGTGACGCTTGTTTTACGAAACGTGTGATAGGTACAACGTGTATTTTGTAACCCTTTAACGCCACACACTTGGTTTTCTATGCTTGTTATGAAACTATTGCATCCTGAGAGAGGCGTATTGATTTTCCATCTGTTGAATACATTTGCGTCGGGATAGTTAGTTCGGCGTCGCTTTCGAAAAAAAAAACGTGAGAAAGCAAAAAAATTTGTGAGTAAGACGAGAGGCGCGAGTTGGTGGAGGAAAATTCGGTTCGGGCGTGCAATAAAAACGCGAGCTTTATTATGCACTCGGAGGACCCGATCGAAAGCGAAAACGGAACTGCCTTAAATTCGAGAAATGACTTCGGCCTTCGAGAGAACGCGGGCCGTAAAAAAAAATTGCGACCCACATTGCCGTTCAAATTTCGAGTTTGTAATGGGATGCTCGCTTGATTTCTTTTGAGAGTGCTGTTTCACGAGCGGTGCGGCGGTCGTTGTTGAATAATTCTTTATTGTTTTTCTTTCTCAAAGTAAAAGTGATGTAAAATCAAATTGAAAAATCATGTTTTTTCTTTCTTTCTTTTTTTTTTTTTTTTTTTTCATTCCAAGAACCTATTTTTGGTACAAAGTAAGAATCTATTGAATGTATGATGAAATTTGTTTTGGCGAATAATTTCCGGCGCACTGTGAAATTGTGTAACACATTTTAGCCCGTATAAACGTCGAACAAAAGGTAATGCAAACACTCGTTGCAGGTTCAGAATTTCAGATATATATGACCTGAATACTTTTCCAAAAGAAACTATCAGCCAATTTTCACTACATATCGCTCGATTACTCAATTCGGCAAGTTATTTCGCGACTTTGGTAATTACCCACGTGGTTGCGAATTTTGTTTTTTCGCGAATTTATAATACATGCTGGGAGAGAAAGTATTTTACATTCAACTCGGGTACAAAAAATCTTCATTGTGCTCAAAATGAATTGCTCAATTCTTCCCCGAGCGACTATTTTTTACTTTCGAGATGAGCTTGCAATTATACTTTTCGAAAAAATAATTATTACGCTTAATATAATGAAAACATTTATTTCCCCTCTCGTTCGTGAACGTTAAAAAAAAAAAAAAAAAAAAATCCACGAATAATGACCCCAAAAAATGTCAACCAGCTTACAGAGAATCTGCAAGGATAATACATTACTCCCGTGTTAAGAAGAATGAACGGACATGTAAGAATACACGATGGCGCTTTCTCCAAAAGAACCCGGTCAGTTTTGCCTTGCAATTATAATTGTGTCGCGCTCTCCCCAGGAGCGCTTGCATAGGTATAGCATTGAAAATAAACTAGCAGATATAAAAATAAAATAAAAAATAGTTCACACTCTTATGTGATACTTCTTTCCACTTGAGTCACATTGTCAGAGTATACCACAAAAATGTGGGTTCGAGGTGATGATGAACGAAAAAAAACAAGTCTCTATATAAATAAAAAGAAAAAGCTAAATCTTCTCGTTTGCTGATCTTAACGACCGCATTGGGTGTTAATGACAGTGTCAATTATTTATAGCCAAAGCTTGTAACTCGGCCCCTCTGGCTGATGTCCTCTGAATAAGTTTTTTTTTTTTTTACTTTTAAGAGGAGTCTACAAATCGACCGAGAAAGTTATAATAGCTACCGAACAACGCCGATGGCGCTACTCGTCTGCCGATCTTATCTGTATATTATATAGGTGTCAAGTTGTAGTAAACGTCATATTTTACCTATACAAGATCGTTTCGAGTCAGCGATTTTTTTTTTTTTTTTTTTTTTATAGAACAACTTAATAGTTTGATGGAGAGGTGACCTGATTTTGTAGTGCGATCACGCCGACAGATCATCGTGTTTTTGAATACTATTAGGTATACACGTGCAGATTTTGATATTGACGTCAAAGTGTTAATATTGACTGTTTGAACTGGGTGTGTCTGATAAAATTATTTCTGGCGTTTTCACAAAATTCAAGTCATTAAAAATGGCCAAATTAATGGATACTTTTGCGATCTCTTCAAAACGTTTGAGAAGTATTTGTCTATGATAATTTTAGAAAATTTTAAAATTCGCTATAATAGTACAAATTTTTATTTCAAGACGGTGATTTTTTTTTTTTTTTGTACGGAAAGTAATGTATAATTGTTATCTAAATAATCTTAGAAATGTTACATTTCGGTAATCCTAAAAAGTACGTTTTTAACCAATGTTTTCCAACGCCTACTCAAGATCTCAATAATTATTCCGTGATTGATTTTTAAACGAAAAAAAAAACAAAAATCCCCCAACTCTCAACAAAATAGACAAAATGCATTCAACATCACAATAAAAGCACGCAAGTGCAAGGGAGCGAATAAAGGGAATTTCCTTTTTCGATAGGCCTCGCGAGCAGGAAACTTTCGCCTCCTGCTCGTGCGTAAGTACACCCATACGCGAGTAGCTGCGTGTAGACTTGTCGTAGGTGTCTTCCTCCTTAATGCACGTTGTCCCACCGTACGTATAATACGTACACCATTAGTGGATTAGTACTATGTGCCCATACATGTAATGATGCACTTGCGAGCCGTGTGCAATTTTTTTTCATTACCTTATATACCAATCTGTGCTGTTTGTACATATACACCTGCAGATGAATACGTATTCGCGATTTCATAGCCATCGGAGTAAAAGTATAATGCGACTGCGAAAGAGCTTTCGTTTATCTGTAATGAAATAATAACCATTATCTCGCATAAAAATTAGCTGCGTGGATTTTTTTTTTTTTTAATACCTGGCTCGTACAATATAATACACGTATGTGTGTTTTCTTGCATAAATTACGCGCACTTGATCCGTGAATTATTGGATTACCGCGGTGGAGAAAGTTGGGCTAATTGAATTTTTTAATAATACTTTATCAGGTATACACAGTCTCACGTCGAGTTTTGCATGGATTTTACGTAAACTAGAAATAATTTCATCCGCACAAGCAAAGTTAGAACAATTGTTTTAATAATTCTTTTTAGGTACGCGAAAAAAGAAAAAAAAAAAAAAACATGTTGATCAAATTGTAAGACAGCTGTTTGCGGTGGACGCTCCCTTGTACCTCGAACCATCAGGTGTATACGCCGTACGAGAGAGTTTGCCGATCAAATATTTGTTTTAAACCACACGCGCTAATTTTCCGCTTCGACGGTACACCTGCGTCTTTTCACGAAATTTAAGGATTACCCGTAATGCTGGATCACGGCGGTATATAGTTGGCCTTGAAATCACACCTCACCTATTTTGCATAATCCGAATGCGTATGATTGTCTCCACATCAGCTTGTGATCGACTTTTGTGCGCGTGTTCTTGTATCCGTATCTCTCATCACTCGTGTTTTCCAGAAAAGCATTAGCCGATTTTCGTCACACGGACTCAGTCTGACCTTGGAAAACTCGGTTGAAAACCATTTTTTTAAACCTAATATTGATTCAACTCTCGTTGTTTTAGAAATTTCAATTTTTACGCGTGGTATCGGCACTTGGGAAGCACAAAAACACTTGAACAATCAACGAGATTTCCATACGAATGAAAAGCAATAGTTTCAAAGTTATTCGTCGCGTGACTTAAGTCACAATTTTTTCGAAAAATTCAACATCTAAAAATCATTTCACGTGCTTCGGCAACGCGTATGATAATTATACCTTGGAATTTCCGTAGCTTCGTACCAACCAAAGCTACATACACATCCATTGGAAAAATTATCAAAAGAATCTTTCGTTAAAAAAAAAAAAAAAAAAAAAAAAAGAAAAGAAAGAAGTGTCCATTCGTCATCTGTCAAGTGGTCNATAAAAAAAATTGTAAAATCATCCTCCTGAGCGTCTCGTGCAACCATCATCATCATCCTCCATGGAGCCGCGCGCATCAAAGAAATCATAATCTCTCAATAAAAAAAAGGCACACCGGCCACCTGGTTTACGTCACCCTAGAGCTGCAAACGCGGAAGCAGGTCCTCTCTCTCTCCTGTTGTACCCATGTAATATACTCATGCCCGCGTGTGCACTGCGGCACCTTAATTCCGCTGGTCTACAACACACCACGTAGCTGCAGCTACCGCATCCCCGCGCGAATTTTCTCCATCGCATCTCTTCTATATTATACCTACTCTCGCGCCGCTATTACGCAAATTGCTCATATATATATGTATGTATTAGACACGCGGGAAAACGGAGCACACAGCGGTATAAAGCACCTACCACGCGGTTGCACAAGCTTCTGTCTCTGTACCTACGTGTCTACAGTGTCTACACGTTACCTCTTCTTGCCCGCACACTCACTGGTACATACAGTACCATAGGGTATATATAATATATATTATACACACAGGATGACTCCCGTGTATATACATGAAATCCGGCGAAGAAAGACGCGTTAGCTGCAATACAGCGTAATGCTGCACCTGATGCTTATACTCTCTCTCTCTCTGTACGGGCGCGCATATTCATCACAGCCGATGAATTCTGATGACCCGTGACCTCGGGGTTCGCTTGCACGGACTTATCTTCCTTTAAGCCTTCGCTCGTAGATGTATGTTTTTTTTTTCTTACTTTTTTTTTTTTTTAAAGCTACTCGTACGCACGTATTATGACACTGTGGTACGCAGCACAGGTGCCCGTGCATGTGTTTGTTGAAGTCGTATATGTACGCGGTAAGACGCGGCGTATATAATTTTGCAGGCAACTGCGACGACGACGGACGCCAAACGCGTTTTGTAGGTCGAAACTTTCCTGCAATTACAAAACTCGCCTACTATACCCACATTGCTTATACTTACTTACTTATCGTTGGCAACGTGTATACCTACGTGTACGTGTAAACTTGCAGAAGGAAGCGCGGCTGGCTCTTTTGAGGAAAAAAAAAACAAAAAAAAGAAACTGCGAAAGACGTGAGCGCCCGCGCTCTAGATTATGGTTTTGGATAATGGCTTTTTGGATTGCCACATTTGATTGTTTTCTCGCCTTTTGTTGCGATTAGGGGCGTTTTTAAATCGCTGCACTTACGATTATTGAGGCTTAATTGTTTTTTTTAAATTACAATTCGTTCCTTCAAAGATCAATACGTATGTATATGTAATACGCTTCCCTTGATGATGATAAAACATTGCCATTTTATCAATAACCCCGTGATTGCACCTTCGATAAATACACGCGTGCAGCAACTCATTACAGAAATGGCTCGTCCGCGTTAACGACATCTCCAACAGCCGCAAGGAAAGTACATATATACATGCACTTATATAAATTTATATACATTTTACAAGCTATAACGCGTACACTCGTGAGAAATCGGCTTGGATTGGTGCTCTCGTGCATTCATCCTTTGGATTAAGATGTTACGAGGATGCTCGTTTATACTGCATGCGTATAAATATAGGAGTTGTATATGTACGAGTTATCATTTTTCATTTCATTATTATATAAAGTCACACGTGCGTACCTCGTATACGTACTTATTTTATATCGGAAGCGCAAAGTGTTCTTTCATTTTCCCATGCAGAGACGGTGGTCGTACACATGTATATAGGTGTAATATATAATCGCCTCGCGAGGAGTGCTCTATATATATCTATATCTCCGTGCCGTGTGTGTCACAGGTACTTATATAGAGGCATGTACATCATTGTATACGCGTGTGCGTGCAAATGAAAATCCTCCCGGAGAAAGGCTTCCTGCCTCTCGTCCTCTATGCGTTGAGTGTGCAAGTATCGTCTTCTTTTCCTTCCTCGGAGAAGGAACAACGCGACATTTTTTCCACAGCCATCGCTGTACACGCCATACGTGTATATACACCTCCATATGCATACACCAAGTTGGATTCGCTTGAGCTCGCCTCTCACGTACATTTTCGGCAATCGCCTTTGCTTCTTTTTTTCGATCCCCTTGCGTAATGTCGGATGGATTGCAGCGACCCGCTTGGCGATGCTTAATTTCGTTTGTCGTTCCTTTTTTACTTCTATACTTGCTCGTGGAAATCGTGCTCCGTTCATCGAGGCTTTTTTTTTCTGTTTTTCTTCGTGCGTTTCATTGTTTCGAAAACTTTTAATCGAGGTGTCACATTTTTTTTTTCGGCCTGTAACGCGTGTTGGGTATAAAATTTGAAAGTTGTTTTTGAAAAATTTTGCAATGCGCGAGTATGCGACTTTGAGGTGAAAGGAGAGAGAGAGAGGAAGGATCACGTAACATCGGCAAATGTGTTTGGAGGATGAATCAAACTCTAATAAACACAAACATGATATTTCGCATGGCGGAAAGTTTCTCTAATGTACCGATGGCGATCAAAAAGGGGCGGGAGGACAGAAGCCGATGTGAGAGCCAGCTCTTTCCCGAGGCCTTTTTTTTCAATTTAAGATCTGTATAGATGTATGTATAGACGTGGTTACACACAGTATTACACGCGCGCCATTGTTGTTTTGACTCTTTATTCCCCGCGAGAAAGATGGTGAGAATACTGTCTAGCCAGAGTTGTTTCTTTGTTTCTTTTTGTTTATCTGTATATTTATGACAGTTCTGGTATCGTTTTTGAGATTGTGGTTGGAAATAACGTGATATTGGATTCATTCATTTTTTAATCGATTATCAAGGCGATTTATTAATAAATGATAAATAATTTTTTCGAACAAGTGTTTATTACTTCACCCCTTATTTCTGCCGGCTGTTAAGTGTAGTAATTATCGTTATTTCAATACAATTGTTATATATACACGCATCAATCGAGTTGTGGTACCATTACGTACAAGAACTTTGGATACATTTGATTGGGAAAAAAAATCTCAAACCCTTGAGCTTTCTATTGTTGAAAAAAAAAGGAACAAAAAAAAAACATCAACTCGTTAACGACTCGTGACCAACTGCAAAGTCTTGTTACCCAACTTTTACCTCGTAACAACTCCAAGTTTTTGCCCACCATCTGAATCGGATATCGAGGTCAGAGTGTGAATGTAATTCAAGCTTTTCGAGATTTGCTTGAAAAATGATTTGGTGTCCATTCTCATCAAAGTATATTATTTAAAGAAAAATTAATGAATCTCGTATTCGCAACAGTTGTAGGCATATCGTGCACTTTTCTCGTATAGTTAAAAAAAAAATTCGTCCCAAACAATCGAGTAAAAAATAATAAACAAACTATTGCCCCGCGATTAACTCTCGATCATCCATTCTGTTCTCCCGAGAAATCATGGATAACGTGACCTACCGCCATCCATCAAACAAAAACAAAACAAGGAAAAAAAAAAAAAAAAAAATACGAAATACATAGCATGAATGTAACGAATGAAAGGCAAAAACGAAAAATCGATCTTCCCCGAGCGTTTTAACCATATAAATAAATTAACGAGACCGGAAAAAGTTTTTCAACCACTCAATCCGAGGAATATTTTTAAACGAGCTTTACCGAAAGTTACATTAATTTTTTTCCCTCAAACTTTCGTCAGTTCCATTTCACTTTTTCCTGGCCTACAACAAAGTCACGTGTCCAAACAAGCGTCAAAAGGACCAAAGAGGAAGACAGATGGATGGGGAAAAAAAAAAAACAAAAAAAAAGTTTCATTCCCCGAAGTTTGAAATTGCATTAAACTTTAAATCGAGAAAAATTGTATTGCCATTTCTTACGCGGGTCGAGGGAGGGAGAGTTTGACGTACGGGCATGTGGTATTCTGAACATCAGCGCAAAAATGCAGGTACAAGTGCATTTAAATGGAAAGCTATTATATGACGACGGGCGTACGGTGACGCTTGCGTGAAAAAACAGGCAAATTGGAAGGATTTGGCGCAAAACGAGCTTTTGAACCCGAAAAGGACAGAATTTTTCGTTTGTAATTTCCGCGAGACAGTTTGCGTGGTTGCGACTTGAAAATGACAAAACTTATATTACCTGCCTCACCACGTGATGAGTTTACGTTAAAAAATGCTGGTGGTTACGAGACACGTTGGGGAACTTGTGTTTTTCACGTACTATTGAAGAATTATTGCAACTTCAAAAAGTTTGCCCAAGACACATTTCGATTCAGCCCCAACTCTTGCACAGATCAACAAATCCTTTTCCCGAACGCATCGACGAACAAACGCACAAGTGCTCGCTAATTACAAAAGTTTCGAAAAGTCGATGCCCAGTTTACACCCACCAAATTATATGGTATCATCGATATTCCAAAGTTGCCGACTAATTAGAGAGAAGACGAACTTTCACTTCCACTCCGTCTTCTAGCCCAGAGAAACAATAACCCGCGCAAGAAAGTGCGCATATTTACCATCACTTTGGATCTATTTTTCAAACATTCAATTGTGGACCCAGAACGCAATCACAATCGAGCGCTAAGAGGGCAAAAAGTACGGGAGAAAAAAAAATGCACATGGTCAATGGGTAATTCAATTTATCGCGGGGAACAACATGTCGGGCGAGCGTGCGCCGGTGAAAAGGGCAGCCGAGAGAGATCCCGGCAAATCCGGTCACGTAGTCACGGTTGAAGGGAGAGAAAACCATCCGGCGACCGGAAAAGTGAAACTCCTGGACTGCTGTTTATCCATTTGTGAAAAACACCGCGGTTTAATTACAGTTTTGGAACAAAAAAAAAAAAAAAACAGAATCAAGGCAATCGATTTATTTTTTCATGATCCACAGCGCAAATAGAATATATGTACACATTGTGCCTCATCAATGAGGATTTTTTTATTTAGGTCCTGATTTACCTTATATTGAAATGATATACTAGCATAGTTGTACATGATTGTATTTTTGGAACAAAAAAAAAAAAATCTTCGGATGTTTGGGGGCCTTGCTGATTTTTTTCATAAACATAATTNAAAAAGGAAAAAAAAAAAAAAAAAGACTACGAAATTTCAACTCCGTGGTATATAATGGTGTATACACAAGCCCGAAGCCAAACAATCCCGGAAAACAACAGTCGATCTATTATATACGTATAAAACACAAGCGGCGGACAAGATCGACGGCCGAGATTGTCCCTATGCAAGCAGGTATACGTATATGTATACCCAAGCGAAGAGGAAAAGGATCGGCTTCTTTGGCGAAAGAGCACCGGTGCGCACTTTCTTCGGGTACGACCTTTGCCGGGGTCACTATACTCTATTGAAGCTTCTACGTATACATACATACACGTATACATTCTCAGATCGAATTTCTCCGTTCTCTCCTTTGTGTGTGCATGTATACATGTATGTTCGAGCGCGTATACATTGTGTGCCTATATTTATATCTTCACTGGAAGTACCTTTTATATCGTAGTTTGTCTTTTTTTTTCCTTCCTCCTAAAAGATGTTTCGGTGCTGGAAAAAAATATCCTTTGCCCCATACGCTCAAGTTCATCTACGCTTCTATTACAAGGATTAGTCGATCGATTTGTGCTGACGAGCAAATAATGATAAGCTCCAAACTTTTTGTGCGAAGAAAAGCGACGTGATAATGCACTTTCTTACGTTAATGAAAATTTAATTTCTCGTCCGATTCTCATTGTTAATTCTACATACAACCGGTTGAACTCCCTCGATTTGCGACTCGTGTCGTATAAACCGTATAACAGTCGAGCGAAAAGGAAAATGATCGTCACCTGGTGTCGATAAGAAACAACGTATCTATACTACTTCTCTCGTATAATATTTATTTCACTTTTCCGACCCTGCGCATAACAGGCCGAAAAATAAAAAAAAATCGATCGCGACATATTGCGCCACTCACGCAGTTTTAGAGAACAGGATCTGTGGGACACCGGTGTTATAAACGTTTCATTTTCGCGTCTTGGGAAATATTTCGGGAAACGTCTCTCGCGCGGACCCGCGTGCACACGCCCGTGTAACGAATAGCGTCTCGGAAAAGCGGAGCCGCGAATCTCCGCGCGGGACGTAACGTTATACGAGGGCTGAAAAAAAACATATCTTTCGCAAGACCTAATTTTCCCTCATGGCGCGCGCTCGGACCATTAATTCCCGATCGGCGAACTCTTCTTCTCGTCGTGCACCTGTGGTATTAAGCACCGCGTTCACACGTAGCGGCCGACGAACTAAAATTGAAATGAAGTAACGCAACTTTGTGCAAGTGAGTAATGAGCTATAGCTTAGAGGGGGGGAGCCACACGCGTGTGCGTTGTTGCTTTTGTTTCGCGCGCGAATCGTATGAACGTTTTAAAGACACCTTTTGTTATTGTTATGCAACTTTGGGTCGTACTTACTGTGATTTTTGTGAAATAGTTTCCCCCTTATAAGTAAGGTAGAGGACCCAATACTCGACCACTCTACACAATTTTGAGGTTGTTTTGACCAAGGAAACAAAATAAGTATTAAAATTTAACACTGCCATTATTGGACAGAATAAACAAACTATTCAACTTTATAATAATACAAATAAAAAAAGAATTTCCGTCTAAAATTTAATTACCTGAAAGATAATTAATTGATTCATAAAAATATCTATCCTGCAATTTATATTGAATTTGAATATTTTTAAATCTTACTTATTTAATTTATAAAGGGAGATTTTTTGTTTTTCGCTTTCTTTTGTGTAATATTCGTAACATTACTCCTAAATACGGGACTGGTCCAGTATTGGGTCCACACTACCTTCCTGCATAAAAATTCCTCTATCTTTACACACTGCAGTAGTGTCCCGCGCAGGATTATCGCACACCGTACAGTCTTGCTACAGTTTTTCAAAATTATTTTATTCTCGTCAACTGTACCATTGCAACAGTTCACGAAACAGAGGCACAGCCGAAACTGTTTTCCTTGTCCGAGCGCCATTATCAAAGTTACACCAGTGGCTTCTCGCGGATCGTCCGACCGCGTCGCGATGACCCGAAGGGGTCCCTCTCAGATGCTCACTTCCGCCATTAGTGAAAGGTGGGCAGCGCACTTAGCACGCGCTCGCGCTACTATATGTACATACACTTACGCGTGCACACATACACGCGCACATATCTTTTTTCCTTTTTTTTTTTTTTTTTTTTTTTTCATTACCGCAGACAGGTGTCGATCTCGTGGTGCACGCGTGAGATTCGTCGTCGTTGTTGCTACTGCGTGCATTTGTGTGTATTTTTTGTTGATTTGGTGCTATATATAGAGGAAAGAGCGATCGCTGATGCGCGAGTGATTTTGCTAAAGTCCGGGTGTACTGTATGTATAATGAGAGTTTGTGATGCACGAGGTTGGATAGTTCGAGCTTTTTACAGCAGCACGTTTAGTTTTCGGGGACAAGGAAATAAATTTTCCGTCGTTGTTTCGCCATTTGTTTATTTATATCGTCCACTGGTTTTAAATGTCAAATGATGTTTTAAACTGCAAGTATACTTAATTCTAAATTTTTAAGACAACTTGAAGTACCTGCTCGTTAATAATATTTCGTCACAAGTTGGAAAAAAAAAAAAAAAAAAAAAAAAAAAAAAAAAAAAAAGAAATAGAAATAGGTGCAATGAATTTTAGCCTTACAAAATCGGCAACTATCGATACCGAGTCTTACGAAGCGCAGCCATTAAAAACTACCGTGAGAAAAGACGCGTCGACGCGCGCTGTCCATATTACGGTGTTGGTACCTCACGAGCACCCCATGATTATTTCATCAGCGCAGCCGTTTTACATCAAATTACCCTTCGCCTGTCTCTACAGTTTTGGGGGAACGAGATAATTTTCGGCAGCGTTATTTTTCATTCTTTTTTTTCTTTCTCCGCGTGCGTTTATGGTAATTCTTTTGGGTCTCTCCCTCGGATAAGATCGACATCGTGAATATTATTACTATTATTATTATGATTCAAGTTAACAGAGACCTCAAGGTATGAATTTAAATTGTCGTTTAAGGGCATTTTTTTCGTAATTTCCGTAACCGGTTACGTAAGCACCTAACTGCGAGAGCAGGTGTCGATGAATCCCACCAGTTTTCACACGAGTTTTCGCTCATTTGGCAAAATATTAATATCGACATCGGACGTGCGCGTTTACACCTGCTTTCTACTTGTCTTTTACAGACGGTGAAGTAATGATTTTGCGTAAATCTATACTGGGCATCTCTTTCCGCGCGTCTAATAAGTCCAGCATAACATATACCGTGGCAATGACGAAATCGAAAACACGGAAAAATCTAAATTAGTACATATATATACATGTATATATGTCACGGTTGCGCAACTCGATCGTTTTGTAACACACACGTGCGGATATCTGTGCCTACGATTTTTCAATGCAGTTTAACGAGATGGGCATAAAATCTTAAAATGTGCTCGAGCTTGTTCAGGTGTACCATCTTGAAAAAAGTTTTTCCACCGACTGGCCAACAACAACCCATAATCAATAATCCCCATTGGGTCTCGTAAGTTTTTCCTCGTACACCGATCTACGATACGCGGCTTTACGATCCGAGCATTAGTCGTACATGCGAGTGAAGGAGTCGCGCATCACTGGCAGAGAGTTGGCCCTTGCGCAATTTTTTTTTTTCTTCCTTCTCTACCTAAGACATCTCTTTGCGCCGATCGTACACTGCAGCTCTTTCATTCAACTCGAGTCCAACGAATCGCCGTTGCTTCGCGGTATGATTGCGATTTCGGATTAGCCGTGCGCGCGGCATTCATCATTCGAAAGTGCGTCTTTGGTGCCTGCTCGAGAGCTCTCTTGTTGCTGCGAACAAAAAAAAATCTTTTATCGCGCCTGTGCCCCGTGGACAAACGAAAACGAATCGGGAACGCAGCGCGTGAAGCGAGAAGAAGAAGAAAAAAACGGGGGAGGAGGAGGAGGAGGATCGGTAATCCAATCTTGGCAGCGGACTTTGCCGGAGCGGCGGAGAAACGAGCGAGGAAAATAATAATAAAAGAGAAGGGAAGATGTAAAACACTTTCGCCGCAGATATTTAAATTGGCGAGAGACGCGCGCGCGCACGTTGCATACCCCCCTCGATCGACATTATTATCTGACCGGTGTCCGTGTAACACAATCTCACAGGGCTACTTTCACTGAGGATGATGACGATTTTTGCCTTTCGGCTCGGCGCTCGTTACTTCTCTCTCCTATACTTATATACTTGGACACTTTGGGACTTTTTCTTCTTTCGCGCGGTACTTTGGAAAAAAGCGCCTTTTAATCGATCTCCTACTCGCTCGCGAGTAATTTCGCTTGCTTTGTTCTTCGCGTCTTTACGTAACGAAACGTGAGATTCGCGGGGCAGGAAAAAAAAAAAAGAAAGGTTTTTTTCGTCCAGTGACTTTCTACTCGATCATTCAAATCGACACTCGAGGGATCAATTTCACTTCGATCGGCGTCACTGTGCTTGAACATTACTCAACTCTCGAAGGATAAGTACTTGGCTTCCCTTGACTTGCGCAGGTCCGACCGCTTCCCCCGGTCTGACTTTAGTATGCCACGTGCTTCTTTGCCTTTTCCCACCGAGTAACGAAACTCCGAGACGAAATTCCATAGCATCCATCAGAATGAGGGATTCACTTGACTCATTTAAAGCACATCACCACAATTAATATACTATCAAAATCAAGAGAGAGATAAATAAGTTACAAACGAGCGTACATATAAGGATTCATTGTTACCATAGAAATTTTGTATCTTGTTTTATATGATGTCTTTACTGCAATTATATATACTATATCGCTTTCTGGCTATATTTGCGGAAGAAAAGTTATTTTGATTGTGGCGTTGACAATGTATTAATTTGCGACATCCTATGTAAAATTAACTGTTTGTATTTTCATTTTGTAAAAGTACGAAATCTACCCTTGGCATCAATAAATCACAGTTAAAATCAAATTTCTTCAGATTGGGCTGAAACGACGGAAACTGGAAAAAGGACAAATGTTTTTTCTTTTCAATGAAAATCACTCATGCATCGTGCAGCTCGATATGTTTATTCAAACATAATTGAAAAAAAAAAAAAAAAATTAGCCTCATCGTTGATTCCCCATGCAACTACGGTACGAAAAGTATTAAGCTTAGTTGACCTCCGAAGCGATCGTTAACAGTGGCTCCCCGTCGGCGCTCCTTTTGCCGCGTCCGAAGCAGGGCGCGACGTTGGGCAGCTGCTTCTGCTTGCACCCCCTGGTCCAGCCCTTCCAGTGCTGGAAGCCCCTCGCCGCCTGGATCTTCTTGGCGCACTCGATGTCGTCCCGTATGTCGTCGTCGAGGAAGTCGTCGCACTTGGCGTTGCACTTGCCGCCCTTCCTGTAAGCGCTGCACCACACGTCGCTCGTTATCTGAAACACCCCGTACGCGTAGCTGGACTTGTGCCCCGGCCCCGTCTTCTTGCTCGTGTTGATGCCGCTCTCGTTCTTCATTATGCATACGTAGTTGCTGACGAAGCTCCGGCTGACCCCGGCTATCGCCAGCGCTTGGGCCGCCTCGCACTGCCCGAGGATCCTACCCTCGCTCGGCGCTGTTGCAGCGACTACGATGGCCAGGAGAACGAGGATCGGCACGGGACTCCTCGATCTGTCGGTGATTCATCGTTACGCTTTAGGCTTTGTCGGGTATGGAAATGTGGGCCGTTCGGGTGGGGAACGGGAGCGCGAGTGTGGGATTCATGCTAATCGAGTATGTATTTACAGAGACCCAAAATGTCAAGGTCGGCATTTTCTCCTTGGCCGCTGCTTCCCGACTGGAAGTTCGAGGCTTTTTCTATTTTTTTTCTTTTTTCTTTTTTTTTCTTGCGTTGCAGTGTTTTTGATTTTTCGCTTGGAAATCGCGTCGGTAAAAAACGAATCGAGAATCGTGCAAATCGCGTATCGTGGAAAGTTTTTAAAGGTGCGCGCGGTTCGCGTTATCTCGTGACAAGTTGTGTGTTTTTCAAATACATATATATATATACGTGTAATAAAAAAAAAAAAACAAAAAAAATATGATACGGCACCTTTTGTTTGGATGATTTTCCTGCAGTATTCCTCTTTTTTTTGCGTATAATTTATCTACATTAATTGTCTCTCGTATCGTGCAACAACGCGCGTATAGTAAATGCTTTCAACGCTTCGACGAGAATATCATACCCTGAACGTTATCTGTTTTTATTGTTTATTGCGTCATTTGTATACATACGAACCACCTGATTTGGATTCTTTCGTCCAGTAATTAGGGCTTCACAAGAGTTAAGAGTAATCTTGTTATTGTCTTGGGTTACAAGACAATATTCAATATAAAACGCGAGTCAAATTTTTAAGACAATATCAATACCAATATCTATCTCAAAAATATTGTCTTGACAAAAATTATTGACCTTCCGTGCGTGTAGTAAATTTGGATCAATTCAACAAAAAATTAAATATTAATACGCCAAACTTGATCTTTATTGATACTTAATAATTTAATAATTATTTATTAAAAAATATTAATGAATTCTTTGTACATAAATTTACCGAATTCAAAGCTTTCATAGTTTTGCTCTTCAATGATATTTTTGTGTTTGTTAAAATAAGTGCTGATTGAGAAAATAAACGCTCTATAATAAGTGACAAAGCTAATTGGCCTAATACATCGTTAGCCATTTTTGATAAATTATGATGTACTCGTTAATGATTCTTCTACCAATACATAACATAAATATAAGATAAAAAGAAAGCATCAGCATAAAGAAAAATTGAGTGTCTGTAGTATATTTGTCATTTCAGAAAAATTGCGAATACCAAGACAATACAAAACCAATACAAGATACACTGACTCAGTAACAAGACAAGGCTCATTTTTTCAATATTTTTCAAGAGCAATACAATATCTTATTTAACATTGGTTTGTCTTGCTCTTGTGAATCCCTAAATTCCAGTTACGAGGAATCATTTGGACCGCAAATTGGATATTTTTCCAAAAGAAAAATTGTCGCGTTCCTTTGAAAGCTATGTTTCGATGTTGGCCATACAATTCAATGAAAATTATAAATATTTTTCAAACATAACCAGTTGACCCATTGTAATGATAACTCTGTGTAACCAACACATACATGATATATATTATATTTGATAGGTTGAAAATTTCAAGCATACCGCGCGTATATCATGAATAATTCATAACTTGAAACAGTTGAACAATTGACGTAAGAAGACGATTCTCGAAAAGTCCAGGGGATAAGTACGTGTCCGAACGAGGAAACTTTGGAGCGCGGAAAAAAAGAAATCCGCAGAGTTACAAGACACATGAAAAAACTTACGTGGCCATCAGACACCCACACATCTATTGCCGGCCGGGAAGTCACACTATATAGAGACTAGACCGCGCGAGCGCGTGACTTAGGAATTTCAAAACGCCGTCAAAGTGAGCCAAAGCCTTCACGACGACGACGACGCGTCTCGTTAAACTGGCGGAAGCAAATTCATTGGACGTGCCTTACTTACCTATATATTTTACTTTGTGAATCGCGGCATAATATGTAAGTAGTTTGCTCGTTGTCTCACGGGCACGCGCACGCGTCTCCGGTGCCGCTGACGTCGACGCGTGTGATAAGGGAGCATTATCATCTTGCTTGTCCGATGAGGGTGCGGATGCTGTTATACACGTGTTTTCATGCGACCCTGGATTTTGACTGCAGGTGTAGTTGCCCTTACAGCCAGACTTGGTCTTTTTTTATGACTTCCATTATTCCATATGATGATGGCTTGTACTTCCTTACCTTAGAAATGTCACATGACGAAGAAGTTTGCAGTTTGATCGAGATAATTTCGTGTCTGTCTCAAACAGCTTTGAAAGCAATAAGTTTACAGAGGAGATTTTACGTTTCTTCTCCATCCGAAGAAATAAAAAATGAGGCCACTAGTATACTCTTGCCTGACGATAAATGTATCATCTTTATCGAAGATGCGATTATTATTATTTTTTGTTTTTTTTGGGCTGTCGAAATAGTTGTTACTATCATCAGCAAACCTTTTTAATGTTTATCGAGAAAAAAATACAACACTCAATCGAAAAGGAACATGTTTATTACACTACATACGATACTGGAAAAATATATGGTTTAAATCTCGACAAAAAACCAAAAGTGACTTTTTTCCAAAGTAGCTCCCTCGCACGAAGCTCGTTCGTACTTCGCACGCTATACCACCAACTTTCAGTCGGTGCGAGATCTTGTTTATCTCCCGCAGCTTCCTGACCGACGCTCGTTCCCGATTCCCTCCACTTTTTAATTTCCAATGATAATTTTTTTTCCCCCCCTTCAAAACATTATTATCAATTGGTAACTATAACTTTTGCCTCCCACTTTTTCCACAAAATCCCCCTATCGTACACTCCAGACCCAACAAATCAACGTTAAAATGACAATTAGGTATACCCTCGATCAGAGTATCGTCAATTCCTTTATAATTGCATCCTCCCACTCGTCGGGTCCACGCACGTACAATTAGTCTGCCGAGACAATTCGGGCCTGTTTTTTTATTACGTCTTTTTTTTCATCCCCATCATCATCATTACATGCAGAGCAGCCGAGTTTTGAATAGCGATCGGAAGACCCCCCGCCGGGGCTTTAATGCTACCTTCCTCCTCCTGTTGTCGCTGCAAGCTCAAGCTCGTCTACACACCCACACGCATATAAAAACACTGTTTCAAACTAACGATAAAAAAAGAAATAGAAAAAAAAAAAAAAAAAGAGTTGAAGCATCGCTAAAGTGCGGTGCATTCAAGACGAGAGAATCATACAGTAGCGTGGCAGTACAGTAGTGTAGGCAAGGCAGAGCTTTCAAGGAGGCGGAGGAGCAGCGAGGTATTCCTCCTACGGGAACAAAGTACAGTAGAGAGAAAGCATTGTACTCGCGCATTGTCCACCCGTCACGCTGTCAGAGAGGAACCTTCCCCTTTCCTACTCCCTTCTCCTGTATACACACGTTCTTCGTCTCCCATTTGCAAAGACGACTGGCGCGCGTAAGTTGGCGGTAAAAAAAAAAAAAAAACTCATCCTCCGATGCTCCATACCGCGTGCGTTTTGCGCGACGCTCATCGATGACTAAGGTGTTTTTTTATCATTATTATTATTTTTTTTTTTCGGGACAAGAAATGACGTAGAGAGCTTTTTGCAACTTGCAGGAACAATATGGATGGATGACTTGTTTTTTGCAGTTAATTTTCCAAAAAATAGGTAGCGGAAAAAAAATTAACGGCGTACGGCGACTCCTCACTCGGGACTGCGCGATTATACCCGCAATACGTTGTGTCCCTTTGACACGCTGCTTTTTTGCACTCGCCACTCGACAATACAAAATTACCCGGCAGGCCTTTCAGCTGCATTCGCGTGAATAGCGATTTCGGTCCTTTCGTCTGAAAATCCTTTTGACACTCCGCTCGTGTGTACAGGCACATAACATGGTATATTATTGAATCGACGATGCTTGCGTCCTTGAGCCCTCAATGGAGCCGTCAATTGACACTGTTTTCATTGAGTGCTCTTATTTTATTTACAAAAAAATATCGAAGGTTCGTTTTGATATTTCACTCGTTATTTTGACAATATCCTCCTTCCGGTGTTTCATATTTTTCTCATCGCAAGATAATGACGATGCTATAGTGTTTGATGGCTTACTGGTTACAGTTTTCGTCGATCCACGATAAAGACCACTATTTAATACGAGCCTTTATACACCTCTGTTTAGCCTTGGAACGCAATTACAGTATAAGTAATAAAAACACGTGCAATGTGATGACGCAAATTGGCAAATATTTTCGTTTTTAGTGACGAAAACCAAAACACTTTCCGAAAACAATTATTATTTTTTTGTTTTCAAGTTTAAAATAATATAAATATTTACGCGATGTGGCCATTCATTCGTATAAAATTACATTACGCGTCTGCTGCTGAAAAAAAAAAAAAAAAGGAAAAAAAAAAAAAAAAAAAAAGAATACCATTCAGCAGCAAACAAACGCCGGGCTAACGAGCTGTATACACCGAGTTGTATGAAGGTTGAAAAAAAAAAAAATTACACTCGATGCAAAATATTTCTGGTATCAATCAGCTTCGAATGTATGCGGGAAAAAATAAACAAAAAACAAAAAGAACCCACCGAGTTTACCGAGCGATGAAAAAAAAAGTTGAGTTTAGCGGCGGGTGGGTCCGAGCTTTCAAAGAGCTGTAAGAAAAACCATAAAGGCGAAGCTCCTTCGCGGGTCCCGCGGAAAGAGAGAGCCGCACATACACATGGGCTTTGAAAGGCGTTATGATGAAGCGACGTCAGCGTTTTGTGAGCGCCCGCGCGCGCTACTTCCTCTCTCTCTCTCTGCCTCCGCGGACGTGGTATACAGTCGTCGTCGACGTCTACTCTTCTATTGATGAAAAGCGCGCGCTTGCTCCCTCCCACCTGCCCCTCTATCTAAATCCAGCAGTTTTGAAAGGCCGACGCCGATAGCGATTCATTTCTGTGGGTATTGATAATATTCGGGTGGNCCCGGCTCCTTTTTATCGCTAACGTCGAACCCTCGAGGTCCACGCTAATTAAATCTACCCGCATACACGCAGACTGACGCGAGTATTGTACCATGCCTCGCTCTTTTCATGTCGATCCCCCGTTTCTCAGGGAGCTTTTTTTTTTTTTTTTTTTTTTTTTTTTTTCTCTACCGGGTAGCCACTCTTTTTTTTGGGGGTTTTGATAATATTGGGGGGGGGGGGGGGGAGTTATATAGCTGGAAACCACCCGAGGAGCGAAAGCTCGCGCGCGCGCGCGCGTATACAATGGGCTGGCTTGATTAATAGGGTGCCGTGACTCTCGCTGCGCGAGTGAGACGTTTGTCATTGGGGAAAAATAAATCCATCCCCCGACTCGGATGGCGTTTAGCGCTTTTTCTTTGTTTGCTCGTTTTTCTGGTTGTTATTAAATTTTTTTTGTTTACCTTACGTTTTTTGCTTGAGATTGTATAGAGATAGTTTTGCGGGTGATTGAATAAGCTCTTGTTGGTCAAATGGGTAACATTAACCGGGTAGTCGAGAGATTTTGCAAACAACTTGAACTGCGTCGAAAGGGGCTTGAAAAATTCGCGATTTCTCTTTTTCCTCCGCGGGGCCGGGGGACGGGGGGACAAGAAAAAAGAAAAGAAGAAGCAGGTACACGTTTTTTTCGACCCTTTCAAGTCCCACTCTCTCCTCCGTGCGTCGCTTTTGTTCCCTTTGTATTTTTGTCTTACTCCGTTTCTATTTTCCTAGTCACTTCTTTTGTGCTCCCGCTCTCTTTCCCTCCTCACTCCTTTTGTACTCGCTTACACATCATTTTTGCCGTATTGTATTGTTTTCTTTTTCTTTCTTTTTTTTCCCCTTGCAACCCAGCTTTTGAACAGTGTCCCCCCTCTCTCCGCTTTTTCTCGCCATCGGGCTTAAATGCTCCTCGCGCCGATGAATGACACCCCGATGATTTTCTCGTCATTCAATTAACAGCGATGCATGTACTCCTACACGTGCGATTCGCCCGAAAGAATCCAAACACGTCAACTATTTCTTTCCTCCTTTCCCATTATCGTCGTCTATGCGCGTACGCATCTATATATATATTATATACGTGTATATACATTATCGCGCGGGCACAAAGCCTTTTCTCCGCTGCTTCCTCTTTGTAATCGTCGTCCTCCCCCTGCGAGAGCGAATACATTCTTTTCACAAGTTCACCCGATTCCTCGTGCGCCTCGATACTTTTTTCCGCCTCCTTCTTCGCTCTCCCGCGCTTCGTTCACGCGTCATTCAAGCTTTTGATACCGGGGCGCAACTCCCCTTCGACATACACATACATGTATGTACGTGGGCTCTTTCTCTGATTCTTTTCCATCACGAATCGCGAGCTCGACTCTATACACGTGTGTTTATTGTACAGAGTACGGTTTTTACGGATGCAAATGAAAGCTGCTGCTACTCTACTGTGATACAGCTTTGGAAGGTTCGTGTGAAGGTACACGAGATTTTTTCAAAACAAATTCTTGGGCATTGAGTCGTGTTGTAAGGGTAAAAAGTTATAAAACGTTGTTTCGCAAGTGCTGCATTAGAGGCACAAAGAGTCAATTGGAGATAATTTTTTTGTCTCGAATCTTTGTAACTCTCGAGGACGTAAGCGCTACCACATGGCGGAATGGGAAACGTGCCAATGATGTCTTGGACTCTTGTGAAAGAACCCAAATTTAAATCGGTTTTGGATTCTGATATGGTGTTAAGATAATATCTAGTTCCTTTTTATAGACCTCGTTTGGTATTGGCGTTGGAGTGAAGAGACCAGATAATACAAATTTGAGTGACATTATCTTACGAGATATATTAGTTCTCCTGATGGCTACCACTTTATTTTCGTCGTAAATACCTAAATGCTATAAAATTTAATTGAAAATTCAGGCTTTTCAAGTATGATAAAAAATCGCTCACTGAAGGCGTTTGAGATACAAAATTTTTTAGATAGCACTAATGCAACTAGGAGGTACATCATGATGACACGGTAAATTGTCACGATTTTTCTAAAGGTTTGCAGTGGTGTTTAGAATGATTCGCAGGTATCAGGATTAAAAATTTTTAACTCTTCATCCGTAGGAATCACGTCTTTCACGAGAATTTTGTACGTATCAACTGGGCAATACTTTGAGCAATTGTTAATTTCCAGTTCAACAAAACCGTCCGTGGTTCCGTTCCATTTCAACATCTGCAATTCGTATAAACTGTTTTTATAGCAGTACAAATTTGAAAAAAATACAATATAGTTACTTACTCTAATGTAACGTTTCTGTTTTGAATCTTTGTAACTCTCAACGACGTAAGCGCTACCAAATGGTGGCATATAAAACGCGCCAGTGACGTCTTGGGCTCTTGTGAAAGACGCCAAAGTCAAGTCATGTGTGCTATACAAGTAAATTTTCTTCTTATCATTTATATTTTTTTCAATGTTTTCAATCATTTTTCTGATAAGTATACCACCATTGATTCTTTTTAATTGATTATTTAAGGAGTAACTATCGAACATTAACCGTGACATGTTTCGAAAAGTTTCAAATACTTCTTTGGTGTACCAGATGGGAAGTGCTATATTTAATAATTTCTGAAAATAATATTTCAAAAATAAAAAAAACTTTTTTTTTTAATGAAATATCATAGTATTTTTTAATCCTAGAATGCTACTTACGTGAATTTTTAACAAAGATTGAAAGTGTACAGTAGAGTTCACTATAGAAAATAACGAGTATCCAGTTTGATTCCCCATGTATCTTATAAAGTCTGAATATTTCGATAGGTCCGTTTCAAATTTTTTCGAATTTTTCAGTATTTTGGTGTGAATTTCAGTGAATCTATAAGAAAAATTGTTTAAATTTTTTCATTCTGCCAATCTGTCAATCAATACGTACTTTGGATTTGCATATGGCGCTAGAATAGTATTTGATACACAAAAAGTGAATTGATTCGGCATTGGCGTTAAAGAGAAAAGGCCAGATAAAACTAATACAAGAGACTCTTTCGTACGGGAGACATTGGTACTTATAGCCACCAATTCTTTTTGATCGTAAGTACTTAAAAACCAATGGTAATTTTTTCTAAGGAATTTTCCCAACGTATACTCTTGCTTCCGTCCTCTCTAAACAAATAAGATCATCATGTATTATTCTTATGACTAAACACATTTGCTGGGTGCATAACACACGTAGTGCTGTGATATTCGTGATGATATGAAACACACGATACTACCAGTTTAATGTTGTTTTGTAGATACTATGCACAAAACCAAAGATATTCCCGATGAAAAAAAAATGAAGTCCATTTCGAATTTAGTTCGTTATATCGAACAAAATAATGATCTGCGGCTGCTGATAAACTATTTCAGATTTCGAAGTGCACTTTGTTCAAGGATAGAAAAAGCTTGCACAGTTATATGGTTATTGTATCCCCTCTTACATACGCCACGATTTTCCAAAACCCTGTGCACATGTTGTTAACAACTCAATATTTATACACGCAGAAAAAAGCTACAGGAATTTTTACTGTAAAAGCAACGGTAAAGTTGAGACTGAAAGTTTTAACTGTAATTTTTACTGTGATATTTAGTAAATTTTACCGTAGCTTTACAGTAAAATTTATCCTTATTTACTGTACTTTTGTCCCCTGAAACTAAGGTAATTTTTCCCCTGATTAAAAAAAAAGATTACATCAGTGATTAATACAGTTACTTACATTATTACACACCCACTGATGTAACATTTTTTTTTTAAATCAGGAGAAAAATTACCGTAGTTTTAGGGTAAAAAGTATAGTCAATACGGATAAATTTTACTGTAAAGAAAAAATTACTGAAACGCTAAGGTAAAACTTACTAAACATTGCAGTAAAAATTGTAGTTAAAATTTTCAGTCTCAACTTTACCGTTGCTTTTGCAGTAAAAATTTCTGTAGCTTTTTTCTGCATGTATCATGTTGACTTTAATATTTTTTGCATAGAATTGTACTATGAATTTTTATTGAAAATAATAATATATCACTTTATTGGGCAATTCTTGTGTCATTTTGTAAAAATGTCTAAACGATGTTGTAGCTAAAACTGTTCTAATTTAAGTTTATTTACTTACCTTCGTTAGCTGTCCGAAATCATACCCATAAATAGATGGGTCAGTAATATTTATAAATCTCGCTTCTTCCTCGAGTGGAGTTCGTAGTCCATGTCTGAAAATCTAAATTAACTTTTTTCCTTTACAAATTGCGCCAATAAATTTAATACTATAGTTAATCCCTACTTACTACTTGAATAAGATCCAATGTTAAATCATTATCGTCACTTGTATCGGCAGCACTTACATATGGAATGTAAAATATTAAATACAGGAATAAAGCCCAAAGCATTTTTTTGATTTGGAGAACGAAGTAACAGGCGGTCTTGAAGTTAACTGATAAATGTCTGTCGAGTTTTTTTAACAAATTCACGTATTTACGTGTACATATTTGTGCACCTGAGCGAGATAGCTATCAAGTAACGCATCAGTAATTTATAAACATATGACGGGCCGTAATCGGACTTGTTATTAGTGCAAATTCGCTGCAGCGTGTAATATGGGCCAATGTCGAGTTTGCTGCTGAAAGAAAGTTGAAGTGCCAATCCGAAGCCTAAATCGAATGTTACGGAAAAAATTAAAATTTTCATCTCCTACTTGTTTTTAGAGCCAATTTTGGTGTTCGCTGTAGTGTAAATCTTGATGATCCGAAAGCCAACTCGATAATTTTTTGACTCATAAGAGCGAACTCGTTATCTTTGATAGTACTGCATTCCAATCGTGTATAAAAAATTCGGATTTCACTCAATTATTTATTTAGACAAATTGAGACTCGGTTTTCATTTTATTACAAAATCAGCCAGTTTTTTTATCATCAGATATTAGCGATCTGTTATTGAGAAGTGCTGATTGTACTTAAAAAAAAATTTAGGCTTACAATTAATCATTTTCAAAAAATTGAAAAAAATTATTGATGCTAAAAAACTATGAGAATTGAATTTTTTAAGTGTGAAACAAATATTTCTAGATTAATTGAAACATGAATTAATTATTGCACATGAAAAAAAAAAACCTAATTTCTTTACTTTATTCGTACACGCATCATGAGACGCATATCGATCAAAGGACTTGTATTAAAATGTTGAATCAACCAAAGTGATCTTTTGGTCTCAAACGTCAAGTTTCCTCGTATATTAGTAAGGTCGGCTACAAAAACCTCCTCTGCGTCTGGACCAATTGTTTCTTTTGTACTCGCCCCCCTTGCCCCCTTTCTTATTTGTCTTTGAGCTTCTCGCGCCTCTCCATCCTTTGCTCTGCCACTGTCTGTCTCCATTCGCACCCTCTTCAGCCGCCGTTCGTCGATTCGTCTGATGTTTGAGATTAGAAAAAATTCGCACCCGTGCCGCGTCCCCCGCGGAAAAGCTCCGCTTCAAAAACTCTCAAGGTGTCTCAATGATGAAACGTCTTGAAATGATGAAACAGACACCTCCCGTTCGTGCAAATCGCAAAGATGAACTCCATGTCCTCGCCGTTGTTCCTCGCATGAGAATTTTTTTTTCCTGTATTTACATCACACGCGCGCGAGTAGGTAAACATTTTTCTTTGTCAATTCCTCGAGCTGCTGAAACCTCCTCAATTTTTTCGCCATTCATCGCAACACTCTCTCCCCGCACGGCCACACACGAGCTTTCGGAAATGAGTACTACTTATATACCCGCAAGCTCCTCCTTTCTCGCTTCCTTCCAAGCTTTTTTTTCCGAGACTATAGCTCTTGTTCGAACGCTAGCGTGCTTTTGGGAAATCTCAGTGCACCTGTATAATACACGAAACCCGGACATACGCATTAGATAATGATACTTACAATACGAATGACAGAGAGGAAAAAAAAGCTCGTGTAACGGTAGCGAAACTATAGTCCTTGACCCGCACGTATATTTATATATCATATCGACGACCCGAGCCGATAATCGTCCCCGCGGCGTATCAAAGCTCGGTAGAGAGCGATTACTCCGACAACGCACAGCCACATACAACCCCCTCCTGTACCGATCGCGGGAGGGATACCTTTGACACGGAACTCCTTTTTCATAAGCAGCGCACCACCCGCTAACATGTATATATACATCCCAAGCGCCAGAAAGACAGATCGAAAGCTCGACGCGGACAAGAGGTGTAGAGAGGGGCGTGGGCTGCAGGTTTGCGCGTCCGCTCAATTCGCTCTCCGGGCCAGCCAGCTAGCAACGTCATCATAAGACCTCTTTGTTCTCCGGCAATTTCAGCGGCATTGTCACCGTCAACAATGTCCACTTGACATTCCCCCGCGCATTGTTATAGGGCCATCCCTTCCTCCCTTCCGGCCTCATCTCTCTCTCTCTCTCTCTCTCTCTCTCTGTCGGTCTTGTGTGCTTGGTGCAGTGCTCTCTTTCAATTTCAATCATAAAGCACATCGCGCGAGCCAAGCGCGCACCTACTGAACACACACGTGTACATGTCTATATACACATTGCATACATTGTACAGTATACGTGAAAGAGACGGAGAGGAGATCGAGAGATGATAATAACGGAGGGGAAAAGGAGGAAGAGGCGGTGGGTTACACCTTTGTCGAGTACACATGTGTGGGACCACTGGTCACCGGAATTTGGCCTCTCCCGTCGGCATAATCAAAACTTCTCGAAACTTGGCTCGTGTACTCACACACAGACCGACATCCTCGTACAGATTCAGATTTGGACCCCCTCCTCTTCCCCGTGGTCAAGGGTCTCGCAAGAAAGCCCCTCCGATAATTTACCACTTCTCGTCTCGTACATATTTTCAGCGGAGCAACCCTCCCCCGCCCTTTTTTTTCATCCTCGCGTGCTTTTTTCCCCTCCCATGCATGTGCTCCTGCATACCTGCCCCTTTCGCTTGTTCTTCGGTTAGACCTGTGTGGTGTAATTGTTCTTCTTCTCAACAGCAACAACAACCTGCGCGTGTATCCCACCCATTGTATACGTGTATACATGTAGGTGTACAATACACATTGTGCAACGCGGCCCAACGTCGTTGTAAGCTCCTTGTTGTCGTCTTCCTCCCTCTCCTTGAGCGCTCGCGGCCGCGCTCCGTAGCATTGTTTCGGCGCATTGTTCGACGCCACCAATATTCTATACCTATACGTACAACCGCTGTTGTGTCTTTATGCGCCGTTGCGACTGTCCCGGGAGCTTTGAACGAATATACTCGCCGAACCCTCTCTCTCTCTCTGTATACGTGCTTTTTTCGTCTCGCATGACAATGTGTGCGATGTGGTCTTGCTGCAGGTGATTCCTTTTCTCAGGGATCGCAAGGACAGCTGTAAGTGAGGATTGCCTTAATAGCGACCCTCGTTGCTCGTAAATCCATCGTAAAATCGGTCTACGATCGGTATGGCGATAATTTTTCCGATCGAAACAAAAAGCCTCCCCTTCGAACTTTCAACAAAAAACAAAACAAAAAAAAAAGCTGGATGGATGAAAAACAACAATACAATGCCCGTCAAACGCAACCAACCAACGAGCTTGGGTGCAAGAGTCGATGTGCGTGTATATAAAACTGCAGAACGAATCGGGAGGTTGGAAAAAAAAAAAAAAAAAAATAGGCAGCAAATAACTCGTTCCCGCTATACGTACATAATAATTTTCCGTGTATTAACTGCAGAGTTGCCCGACATGCGTATTTTTTTTCAGATAAATTTCACCGATAGTCCCCAATAAATCATCATCCGTTGTTTTTATGCCTTGGCGCGGACACGACACGCGTACCGTGCATGGTAACTATATACATTCTCTCGCACTTTTGTACATTGTATTAAACACGTTCGAGCATCTCGACCGTCCAGTGGGTGGTTGCTTATAGTACACGTGGTGCTATACACTCGATTCGAAAAGCAATAAAAAAAAAGGAAGAGAACATTCTGCGGTACATTTACATTCGTACAATCTATACAACCGTCCAAGTAACAACAATTAAGCCGCATACAGCGTCTGCGGCGGCGCGGGTGGTGGTGGTACGGTCCGCCCCGTGGCGTGGCTGAGTTGTTCCATTGAGATCGAGAGGGCAGGCGGAGGAGGGCAGACTCGCAGAATTATTCGCGGATTATCAAGCATCGGTTGCCGAGAAGAATAAGGGGCCGCCAGCCGTCATTTAACTTTAACGCTCCAGCTGGCCCTTCATCCTCATCCCCCGGCTCCTTTTTATCGCTAACGTCGAACCCTCGAGGTCCACGCTAATTAAATCTACCCGCATACACGCAGACTGACGCGAGTATTGTACCATGCCTCGCTCTTTTCATGTCGATCCCCCGTTTCTCAGGGAGCTTTTTTTTTTTTTTTTTTTTTTTGTTATGCTCTACCGGGTAGCCACTCTTTATTTCGGGGTTGATGCGAAAAACGCAAAGTTTCCGAAAAACCAAAGGTGTAGGGTAACAAAATCGGTTCCCGTCCGAGCATTGGGTCGGGGGAGGGGGACAAGTAAAAAATAAAATAAAACGAGAGGAACAATCGGGAAGACGAGGGGCGCGCATTCGTCATCGTACGATCGCCGGCTATTATCCTCTGGCACGGGTCCATTCTCGCTTGCTCCGCCGCTGTACTATATACCGCCTTTTCTCCGCGATTTTTCCGCCACATTTGCCTTTGTCTCGCGCGATAACAATGCCCGTCTATATACACAGGACCGCGCTGGCGTAAAAATGCATGCGACCCTCTTCCGTCCCCGTACTTTGGCGCTTTAGCGCGAGTTTTTAATTTGGAGTCGGCCTTCAAGCGGGTCGTTTGACGAGTTTTCGGGTCGCCTGTAGTTTCCTATACGACTGCAATTTTACAGTAAACGCCGGCTCCATTGACTGCGATGTCATTGTAAATTTGTGTCCCTCGCGGGCGCGAAGAAAAGTGGGACCGAAGCTCAGCCCTGATACACCATGAGTTGGACTAACTTTGTGCGATTACAAAATTTATTTACGTACTGTATATACATCTGGGACGTTTTATGCTTATACGTGCGTGGAACTTTTTATGGATTGTATCGTCGAGAGAGAGGGAGGATTAAACTGACTTCAAAGCGTTGACGAAGGGTGAAGCAAAAAAAAAAAGAAAAGCAAATCGGCCGATCGCAATTTGCCCCTTCCCACGCGTCCGACGAGAGACCTGCATATAGCAAAACCGGAGGAATGCGCCAGCGAATCTCCATCTCTGGCGCTGCATACGTAATGTCTGCGCCCCATTGTCGAGAGCGCGGCTCTCTCCCTCTTTTGTCTAGTCGCGGAAAATTTTCTGACCCCCCGCCTCGCGTATCGATCTCGGGGGTACGGGCCCCGATCATTTGCATGTTCATTGTTCGACTGGCGCATCTGCGACGTGAAATTCCGCGCTGGACCATTTTTTTTTTACTTCCCGCCTTCGCGGGTCGATTCCGCGCGCCGAGTCCTTTCAAAAAGGACCTCTGCGCGATATTGATGGCTGCACACGTAGATATACGTATACGTATAGTCCACCCAGGAGTTTTTGCCAATTATTTGTTCGCCTTCTTTTCGCGGTTCGGCTCGCGCGCCTCCGCACTCTCCCCTTCCCTTCGCGCTTGGCTGGAGCTTTACTGCCGAGGCTTCCGTTCTTTTACTTTTCTCCGGCGTTGCAGTTCGCGTGCCATGTACGGTATATATAGTCTGTCTTGTCTTTGGCGCTGGGCTCCTGCGAATCGCAAGGGTTTAACTAAAGGCGAGCCTTGATTTTTTTTTGTACATTAGCAATACACGCGCATCGCCAGACTGGCCGATGGGACATAAAAAAGGCGCTCGGGGGGGGGGGGGGGGGCCCCAAAAAACTCGTGCGTGAAAGTGATTAAAGTTTTCCATATAATAGTGGGCTTACACGCGTAAGACGGTAACGCGGGAGGTTATCCCGATATTGCGCATCTCAACGACGGCGCCTCAGGGGATTAAAAGCTCGGGATGATTCTGATTAAAGCAGCGGCTTCGTTAAGCTGGCTCCGCGTAAGCCACGTGTTGTCGTTTACGCAGGCGTTCCTCTCGAGTGATAATGTTCTACCCCTCCCCCCCTCCGTTTTATACTGCCGCGAGCTTAAACACCCGTTTTATCGATAAATACATTTTTTTTTTTTTTTTCATATCCAACTGTGTATCTGATTGCAAATATTGAATTTTTGCGCTGTTTGTTTTTCTTTTATCTCGGCGATATTGCAACGCGCCTTATCAGTCGAGTCAAATAAAACTCGGGCTTATCGTGGGTACGAAAATAGAAACGTCGACCTCGATATCCCGGTTGAAAAGTTTTTTTCACGCAAACGTGATGGATGTTTTGCGCGTGTCTTGGACAAATTTAATGGTGTAATCGGGGCATTGACGGTACCAAACGATTACATGGTCACGCGTGTAGGAACACGAAAAGAAAAAATTGGGCAAGAGGAGGTACATGGGCAGGCGAACCGAAAGAGCGGAAGAAAGCTCTCTCCGTGACGACTGTACGAGACGATGACGACGGGAGAAAGAGCTGCTGCTGCTCTTACCGAGGCTCTTTTATTTCGCAAACAATGGAGGAGCGCTTTGTTTCAGGCATTGTCAGAAAGAGGGCCTGGACAGTAACGCGCTCACAAAAGTTATAATGAAACGCTATTTATTTAAATGCCCGCGCGCACAAGCGAGCTTGCGCACTATTTGCCAGAGCACTTCTCTCCCTCCCTTTAATCTCTTTTCTTTTTCGCTTTCATTGTTGACTTCTTTTTTTTTTCGTGT
Organism: Copidosoma floridanum; assembly: GCF_000648655.2. Next base: position 832,395 of record NW_019379577.1, on the reverse strand, counting down.
TTCTGCCATTTTGTGCATTTTTGTATTTTTTTTTTTTTTTTTTGGCTTTTAGCACAAGTCGAAAATCTTGCGTGTGTAAGAATTTAACGAGTGTTGATGCCAGCAATTGTGTTGAATTTTATTTAACATGCGAGCGTTAAAATTTTTCAAAGTAATCGCTGTTCTTTTCGTAAAACGGCCAGCTTTTCGAGTCCCTGTCATCGCGCAACTGAAGGTCTTTATTTATTTCTAGATAGTACAAGTGCTCTTTGCTCGCTGGTTTCCAAACTGTCGTAATGTACTTGTCATCGGTCTCGGGGGTGGGATTCCTGTAACAATTATTGGAAATGTGGTACGATGAAATTTCTCCGCGATTTTTGGTAATATAATTGTAAATGTCTAAAAATAATCACCCAAACGCTGCAAAATTACTCCACAGGCGAATAATCCTTTCCAAAACTAGCCTGTCCAGAGTACCTTCTTTGGGATACAATTGCTCTGGATTTTTTTTCCTCATAGGAAAACGAGATAAGTAAAACAGGTATGATAACTCGTCAGCGTGGGCGACACCTAAAAAATACGTAGAATTTCATTTTAACCTTTACAAATAAATCTACATTTATATTGGTAAAAAAGGTTCGTGCCTTTGAGAGGCTGTGGGCCATGCTTATTTTGATAAACCGTTAGTTCGTCTCCCATGTAGGAAAACATGTAAACGTAGGTTGGTGCTGTTGCAGATTCGACTCGATGATCGATAACTTGTCTATTGGCGTGAATAATCAAGTCACTTGTCAAACGTATCAAATTCCAGACGTTTTCTGAATCGATTGGCTTGTTCTTTAAATAAAATTCTTGCACTTCTTTCATTAACTCAGGAAATACCGTGGGGTCTTTTAATTTATTTCTGATTATTGATTCTATATGATCGTTGTAGTATTTGTAGGTGTCGTCGGTAAATTTATCTAAAATTTGTTGAAAAATTAATTTAAACATTAATTCAAATTAAAGGAAATTAATATCGGATCTTTTTATCATTCCAGTATAAATTATCTAAGCCACCTTAACAAATGT
>NW_019379577.1:781736-824089 GCF_000648655.2 Copidosoma floridanum | reverse complement strand
TATTATTATTATTGGTATTGTTAATGCCTAAAAATATTCACCCAAACGCTGCAAAATTACTCCACAGTCGTATAATCCTTTCCGTAACTAGCCTGTCTAGAGTACCTTCTTTGGGAAACAATTGGTCTGGAAACTTTTTTCTGCACGGAAAACCTGGTAAGTAAAACAGGTATGATAACTCGTCAGCGTGGGCAATACCTAAAACACAGTTCAGTTTGCATTTATGTAACTATATAGTGATGTTGACAAATAAGTATTGATATTTTTAAAAACCTTTGAGAGGCTGTGGACCATGATCAGTTTGATAAATCGTGGGCTCATCTCCCATGTAGGAAAACATGTAAACGTAGGTTGGTGCTGTTGCAGATTCGACTCGATAATCGATTATTTGTCTATCAGCATGAATAGTAAAGTCACTTGTCAGATGTATAAGATTCCATTCGTTTTCTTTATTAATTGGCTGGTTCTTTAAATAAAATTCTCGCACTTCTTCCATTAAATTAGGCAGTTCATTAGGGTCTTTTAATTTATTTTTGAGTATGTCTTCTAAATTATCATTGTAGTATTCGTATGTTTCATCAGTAAATTTATCTGAAATTAATTATAAAATTCACTTTTACAATAAAATAAAAATTGTAAAGGTTCAGTGAAAACGTGTGCAATAAAAAATGTAGATACAACTTACCTACAAACATCAAAAGACTTTCATCTGGGCTTCTTAAAGTTCATAAAACAACAAAAATAAACGTAACTTACCTACAAACATCAAAAGACTTTCATCTGGGGTATGACCTATCATAATGGGTATGTCGGCATTGTTGTTCTTCAATTCCTCAAAAGTACCAGGTATCACTGGATCTGAGGTGTAATCGACATCAATGACCGGCATGTAAAGACTTAAATCGTATTGAATCGCTTCCTGAGATTTTACATAATAATTACATAACAACATGTGAAACTATCTAATTTAAAATTAAAAAAAAAAAATTATTTCTAGCACCTCTTTGCTTAGAATTTTGTTTTTGCACTCGACAAGTTTCGTGGCTGGCATTGAACGGAGAAATTCTATCACCTCCAACGGATCTTTGGACTGCATTCCAAGATGAGCGGCGATTCTAAAGCCATTTTTAATATCATATTTGCCAGTCAAGGTTCGTGCGCCATTGCACGTACCACTTTGAATAATTGCTTTGTGAAACAATCCTACATTTCGATATGTTCAATGTAAAATATTTAACTATTTTTCATATTGTTTTTTTATTTTTTATTTAAATATCTAGATGAAAACACGCACCTTTAGCTTTTGGTATCAGTGTTAACAAGTGGCTGATCACGGCTCCAGCACTGCTACCGTAAATCGTAACGTTGTTTGGATTACCACCGAAAGCTTTGATATTATTTTGAACCCATTGCAAAGTGCACAGTACATCTCTTATCCCAACATTACCAGACGCAACTTCGTGTCCAAGGCTGAGGAAACCTGCAAAAATATTTCCTAGGTTTCTTCAATTTTCTTGGAACCATAAAAATATTTTTTACTTACCAAATATTCCTACTCTGTAATTAATATTGACTAACACCACGTCTTGCGTAACCAAATAATCCTGCCTATAGACATCACGATTTGTTGTACCTTCGACAAAACTTCCACCATGAATGAAAACCATCACTGGTCTGTCGGGACTAAGAGTTTTTGTAAATACACTTAAGTAAAGGCAATTTTCGTTTCCTACAATTTCTTCATGATGAATGTCGTCTCTGAGCTGCATGCAATCATCGCCAGCATAATTTGAAGCATCTCGCACACCGGACCATTTTTCAGGTGGTTGTGGCACCTTATTATTGATTGATATGTCATTACTACTTCAAAATAAAATTTTAAACATATTTTATGTAATCTTACTTTAAATCTCAGTGGACCAAGAGGTGGTGCAGCATAAGGTATCCCCTTAAAAGCGTAGTAACTGGGGCCTAAAATACTTTTCAACGTAACTCCCTGCAGCTGTCCTTCTCTTATAGTTACAATTGGTCGTTCCATGTTTGACAATAGGTTGAATATACTTCTCCGATGATTTTTGAGTGTGAGTTTGCTACAACTTCGAAAAATTTTAGCATTTATGATTGGTTTTTATAGCATTTTCAGTGTTATCATCCAATGCTTTATCAAAACTTAATTACATGTGCGCAAATACAAAATTTTTAATTACTCTACGTTTGTGAGACTTTGTGTACAACTTGTATGATGATGTAATTGAAAAAATAAAATTATGTGGATACGTAATAAATATGGTATAATATTTTTAAAATACTATTCTTAGTTTGTTGGATTAAAGAAAAAAAAAATTTTTTTTTCGAAAGTAATCATTAATGGCGCAATATTTTTGATAAAAATATAAATGCATTTATTGAAAATAATTCACAATCCTTTTTGTAATAATAAGAACTTACGTATAAAATAAAATATGTATAACAATGAATTTTTTTGACTTGCATCAATTTTACCGATTACAGTAAAATTCCTTAATTTGACAAAATTATTGCAAATTGTAATTTTATTATTCTCACTATTGGCACGAATTATAACCAGTCATTAAATGTTTATTCATATTTTACCTTTACTTATCAGCTAGTAACTTAGAAGAATTATTTTTCTTAAACACCACAATAATATTTTATCGGAAACTATTACATAAATATTGTGTACATTGCAATCATAGAGAAACTGCATGCAACCAGATTATTTTGATTTTTTAATAATTAAATTACGTAATATTACTGATAAATTATTTTAATACAAAAGTAATTCCGATAAATAAAAAAAATTTTATAAATATGAATCGCTGTTCTTTTCGTAAAACGGCCAGCTTTTCGAGTCCCTGTCATCGCGCAACTGAAGGTCTTTATTTATTTCTAGATAGTACAAGTGCTCTTTGCTCGCTGGTTTCCAAACTGTCGTAATGTACTTGTCATCGGTCTCGGGGGTGGGATTCCTGTAACAATTATTGGAAATGTGGTACGATGAAATTTCTCCGCGATTTTTGGTAATATAATTGTAAATGTCTAAAAATAATCACCCAAACGCTGCAAAATTACTCCACAGGCGAATAATCCTTTCCAAAACTAGCCTGTCCAGAGTACCTTCTTTGGGATACAATTGCTCTGGATTTTTTTTCCTCATAGGAAAACGAGATNGTGGCGCTTTTATGGTTTTATCAAAATAGTTAAACTAATACACTTGCCAAATGGTCCTAGTCTGTAGTTAATGTTCACTAATACGACATCTTGGGTAACTAAATAGTCTTGCCTGTATACATCGCTGTTCGTTGTACCATCAGCGAAACCTCCCCCATAAATAAATACCATCACTGGTCTGTTGGGACTAAGAGTTTTAGTGAATACACTTAGGTAAAGGCAATCTTCGCTCCCTATAATGTTACGAACTTTATCGTACGAATACTGCATGCAAGGGTCACCCACGTAATTAGAAGCATCACGTACGTCATCCCATTTTGCAGGTGGTTGCGGTGCCTGATTAACAACCGAGATCACATTATTATTACTTTAGGATAAAGAAGTACAAAGACTATGTATTGCAAGTAATATTTTAACGTACTTTAAACCTCAATGGACCTAACGGTGGTGCGGCAAAGGGAATTCCCTTGAAAGCGTAGTAATTAGGGCCCAGAACACTCTTCAACCTAATACCCTGGAGTTGTCCTTCACTTACAGTAACGATAGGTCGTTCCATCTTCACGGATCATATATGTACGCTTTTCTGATGTTTTTGATATGTGAATTTGTTACCTTTATTAAAACAAATTTTCCTTAATGTTCACTTTTTATATCATTTTCAGTTGAATAAACCAAAGATGCATACAAATATAAATAATTCGAATAGAAATATGTATTTGTACAAATGAAATCGAAAATCTATTGCCAGAGATATTGTACGAGGAATATTCTACTATAAATTGTAGGCTCTTTTTTTCATTGCACATAATCTTTAGGACATTTGAATACACAAACACAAATTTTGTGTATACAATGAATTTATTTATGATTAAAAAAAAATTAAATAGTCACGCTCCATGATACCAAGTTGATTTCTTAATATTAATTATTTAAAAAAAAAAAATTATTTGACTGGTAGTAACGAAGACCATCAAAATCTTTCAAAATGTACATAATTCTTTTCGTAAAAGGGTCGGCTTTCAGACTCTTTGTCATCACGCAAAGTTAAGTCCTTATTGATTTCGAGATAGTACAAATGCTCTTTGCTAACGGGTTCCCAAGTAGTTGTAATATATTCATCATCAGTCTTTGGTGTAGGATTTCTGTAATAATTTATAAAATTAACATGTGTCAATAAATTTTTTATTCAGTTAGTGCAGGTATTCTTACCCTGTAGCAGCAAAATTACTCCATAGCCGGATCATCCTCTCCACAACAAGTCTATCTAAAGTACCTTCTTTCGGATACAATGTATCTGGGTTTTCTTTTCTCAACGGAAAATAAGCCAAGTGAAACAGATACGACAAATCATCAGCGTGCGCGACTCCTATAAGAATCATTATAAAACTATAAATAATTATAAAAACAGTATTTATAAGTTCTTTAAACTAAATGTAACCCTTAAGAGGTTGTGGGCCATTCTCAGTTTGATAAACTGTAAATTCGTCTCCCAAGTGGGAAAACATGTAAACGTAGGTTGGTGCTGTTGCGGATTCGACTCGATAATCGATAACTTGTCTATCAGCGTGAATGAAAAAATCACTAGTCAATCGTATTAGGTCCCACACGTTTTCTGAATTGATTGGCTGGTTCTTCAAATAAAATTCTCGCACTTCTTGCACCAATTTAGGCGCCACACTAGGATCCTTCAATTTATTTTTGATTATTGATTCTAGATTATCGTTGTAGTATTCGTAAGTTTCGTCATTGAATTTATCTAAAATTCATTAAACATAGTAGTTTTTATACCTAGAGTGCGTGGCTTTGTGCTCACAAGCAAAAAATAACCGTCACTACTTGGGCCAAAATGCATGACCATTGATACGAAATATACTCGTAGTAAGTACAAAATTTATTTACATCAGTGCAATAGGAAAAAAAAAAAAAAAAAAACGTACCAACAAACATTAAAAGACTTAATAAAATCAACGTTTCAAGAATTTGAAAAAAATTTTTTTTATTTAGTTTCAAATTAAACACGTATAAATTTTTTAAAATAAATACTGTTATCATAACTGTCAACGTTTATACGTAACATAGTTTTATTTAGCATAACAAAGTATACCCTATATTGGAATGCTTCGTCACGATTCTACACTTTAGAACATTAAATTTATAAACATTTTGTCCGTCTATAATGTTGATGGATATTTCTGTTGATACATTTTTTGATAACTTAAATGGTCTTGATTTCAGATTTCAATCCTTATTGTATATAAATTGAATAGGATTATTGATGTCATTTTTTTATTTCTGTATAAGTTATTTAAAATAGTTGTACTATCACTTTAGTAGATTTTTTAATTTTTTTTACGTAATTTTCCCTTTGAATAATCAAAAAATCATTCTGGCTTGNTACCTAGAGTGCGTGGCTTTGTGCTCACAAGCAAAAAATAACCGTCACTACTTGGGCCAAAATGCATGACCATTGATACGAAATATACTCGTAGTAAGTACAAAATTTATTTACATCAGTGCAATAGGAAAAAAAAAAAAAAAAAAAACGTACCAACAAACATTAAAAGACTCTCATCTGAGGTGTGGCCGATCATAATTGGAATATCAGCATTGTTATTCTTTAACTCTTCAAATGTACCGGGAATCAAGGGATCAGAAGTGTAATCTACGTCAATAACAGGCAGGTACGGTAGTATTGCGTACTGTATTTCTTCCTGTAATATGTATTCATTACGTCTAATAATATTTGTCTGTTTCTCAAACTTGCCTCGCAGCACTTTCATGCTACTTGATCGGAATATAAAAATGACTGTATAAAACTTACCTCTTTGGATAAAATATGTGTATGGCATTCGACAAGTTTAATGGCAGGCACTGTACTAAGAAATTCTATTACTTCGACAGGATCTTTTGAATGCATTCCAAGGCGAGCAGCGATTCTAAAGCCGTTTTTTATGTCAAACTTCTTAATTAGTGTCATAACCAAGTTGCAGGTATTACTTTGTATGATGGCTTTGTGGAACAAGCCTACGATGTAAAATGTCCAAGCAATTTTATAAGTTTTTTCATAGTTACATCAAACAATGTTTTAAGTTGGTGACATACAATATATATTGACTACTAACCTTTAGCTTTTGGGATCATTGTCAATAAGTGGGTTATGACGGCTCCAGCGCTGTTACCGAAAATAGTGACATTATTTGGATCCCCGCCAAAAGCTTTGGCATTGTCTTTAACCCATTGTAAAGAGTAGAGTATATCCCTCAAGCCCAAATTTCCGGTTGCCACTTCGTGCCCAAGACTTAAGAAACCTGCATTTATTTTATATTTTTAATTAATTGTTAATTATTGAGTCGTTTGTATTTTATGCATTAATGTACACATTTTATTACAATAAAAAATAATTTAGAGAGTTCGCAATGTCACCCAACACAATTGTTTTAAACGCTGAACAAAATTTTCGGGATAATGTTTTTTTTTTTTGTTGTAAATAGTAGGCATTCATGTGGCGCTTTTATGGTTTTATCAAAATAGTTAAACTAATACACTTGCCAAATGGTCCTAGTCTGTAGTTAATGTTCACTAATACGACATCTTGGGTAACTAAATAGTCTTGCCTGTATACATCGCTGTTCGTTGTACCATCAGCGAAACCTCCCCCATAAATAAATACCATCACTGGTCTGTTGGGACTAAGAGTTTTAGTGAATACACTTAGGTAAAGGCAATCTTCGCTCCCTATAATGTTACGAACTTTATCGTACGAATACTGCATGCAAGGGTCACCCACGTAATTAGAAGCATCACGTACGTCATCCCATTTTGCAGGTGGTTGCGGTGCCTGATTAACAACCGAGATCACATTATTATTACTTTAGGATAAAGAAGTACAAAGACTATGTATTGCAAGTAATATTTTAACGTACTTTAAACCTCAATGGACCTAACGGTGGTGCGGCAAAGGGAATTCCCTTGAAAGCGTAGTAATTAGGGCCCAGAACACTCTTCAACCTAATACCCTGGAGTTGTCCTTCACTTACAGTAACGATAGGTCGTTCCATCTTCACGGATCATATATGTACGCTTTTCTGATGTTTTTGATATGTGAATTTGTTACCTTTATTAAAACAAATTTTCCTTAATGTTCACTTTTTATATCATTTTCAGTTGAATAAACCAAAGATGCATACAAATATAAATAATTTTTATCACATCTGTGCAAACATTACTTCATGCCAGTATGATTAATTCAACTACAAGGAAAACTTTAACAAAATTTAAATCACGCTAAATAATAAAAACATTTCTTAATCTCAAGCAAACGTCATGAAATTATTTTTCAACAGTTATAATTGAGCGAGTAAAAATTATAAGTAATTTTTTTTAATACTTTGATGAAGTACTTAATTGATAGTAAGAAATTAAAATGCAGTAAATACAATAAAATTCTAAAATATGAGGTACAACTCTTGAACTAACGGAATCTTTTTCTGAAAAACGTATTTATTACCTGTATCAGGAAAATTAACTGTATAAACTTTTGTGCACACGTACATTGAAAAAACAATGGTCTGTAATAACCATTATATGTTTCTAGCACTCACTTCGTACATATTATATACGTTGTTATAAATAGCTGTGCTACGATAAAATATACCTACTGGCACAGTTTGTGGCGTAGTACGAGCGCCATACGTTTTTTTTTTTTTTAATCTACTTTATGATAGCAATATGATATAGTGTAAACGTGTGGATTAAGATTTGTAGAAAAAGGAAAAAATATGTTGAAAAAGTACATAACTTTATTCGTGCAAAAATAATAAAAGAAACTAATAAGCTGCGTTTAATTAAAATGGAAGGGGTGGTTGTTTTTTAAATTATAACTTATGTGAATTTTTCAACTTTTTTTTCTATGTGAGCAAAAAACTTTTATTTACAGTTTGATTAAATCTAATAATCGAATTTTTATCTCAACGTTTGAGCAATACCATTGTTACTAATACTATCAATTAGTTCTTATTTTACCTTAATTTCAAGCCAAAATGACTACACTAAGTCGATTGCACCTACGCCATTAGAGCGACTAGTATAAACTGACCTGGCTCCACGGTATTAAGATCACCCTGCACTAAGTTAATAGAGCCCACAGCAGAATGCTTACGTTCATCTACTACGTGAGCATGTTTACTCTCACTTAATACGTGAATACGAGCGTACTTCTACGCTCTATAATTTTTTCCGTATAAAAAAACAATCCTCTTAATTTTTCTAAATATTTTGTATGGATTAAACAAGAAATACTATTTAGTTAAAATTATAACCTACAAATGAACTGTATGCAATTAAATTTTTATATTTAATAGCTGGATTTTTTTCTTTTTCTTTTTTTTTTTTTTTCGACATTTGGATGTTTACGGCACTTATGGTAGAAAAATTGCGTTCACCACTGAGTGCGCATCATGATGATCGCTCTGGAAGGGATGCGCTCCAGTGAGAGGTTTTGATCGAAACTTTTTTAACCCCTAATATGAACCCTTTCCAAGGCGCCCACACAGCTTATCCCTGATTCGTACTGAGGTGCAGAGTCATCTGTGAGACCCAACAAATCTCAGCCCAACATATAAAAATGAAAAGAAAAAATTTTACTACATTTCTCAGAGATTATGGGGGGATGGAATGAAAGTATCTGTAATCAATTGTTTTATCCGCTTACAGATTTTTTAATACATGTATATATACAAATTTCTGTCTTTTTAAACTTTTGTTGCCTTTATTTTACTGCATCAAAAGTATTTATTGTGTCTCATTATGATATATTTTGTTCAACAGTAACAAATGTTAAAGTTGTTTGAAGTAATCGCGGTTCTTTTCGTAAAACGGCCAGCTTTTCGAGTCCCTGTCATCGCGCAACGGAAGGTCTTTATTTATTTCTAGATAGTACAAGTGCTCTTTGCTCGCTGGTTTCCAAACTGTCGTAATGTACTTGTCATCGGTCTCGGGGGTGGGATTCCTGTAACAATTATTGGAAATGTGGTACGATGAAATTTCTCCGCGATTTTTGGTAATATAATTGTAAATGTCTAAAAATAATCACCCAAACGCTGCAAAATTACTCCACAGTCGTATAATCCTTTCCGTAACTAGCCTGTCTAGAGTACCTTCTTTGGGAAACAATTGGTCTGGAAACTTTTTTCTGCACGGAAAACCTGGTAAGTAAAACAGGTATGATAACTCGTCAGCGTGGGCAATACCTAAAACACAGTTCAGTTTGCATTTATGTAACTATATAGTGATGTTGACAAATAAGTATTGATATTTTTAAAAACCTTTGAGAGGCTGTGGACCATGATCAGTTTGATAAATCGTGGGCTCATCTCCCATGTAGGAAAACATGTAAACGTAGGTTGGTGCTGTTGCAGATTCGACTCGATAATCGATTATTTGTCTATCAGCATGAATCGAAAAGTCACTTGTCAAACGTATCAAATTCCAGACGTTTTCTGAATCGATTGGCTTGTTCTTTAAATAAAATTCTCGCACTTCTTTCATTAACTCAGGAAATACCGTGGGGTCTTTTAATTTATTTCTGATTATTGATTCTATATGATCGTTGTGGTATTTGTAAGTTTCGTCATTGAATTTATCTAAAATTTAGTATGACATTAAAAAATTTTTAATACAAANTTATTATTATTTTAATATTAAAAATACTCACCCGGTTGCGGCAAAATTTTGCCACATACGAATCATTCTCTCCGTTACAAGTCTATCCAAAGTACCTTCTTTGGGATATATTTTTTCTGGGTTCTCCTTTCTTATAGGAAAGTAGGCCAGGTACAACAAGTATGAAAGCTCGTCAGCATGTGCGACTCCTACGGAAATCAACATTTTCTGTAAAACTGTTCATTATAATGGTACTCATTCAGGTAGATCACCAAACTTTTTTATTTTTTTATTTTCCTAAATCTTAAAGTGAGTTATCAATTACCATCTAAAAATTAATGTGCACATTTTTTAAAATATTTTTGTTAAAATTTAGAGATTGCTATAATGAAAAGTATTTTTAATCTATATATTTTGTGATGAATCTAACATAATTGTTTATTTTGAGATTTGTCGATATTCTGTCATCAAATCAATTTCATTCAAAGTGTGCTTAAAAATCCATAAACTTGACAAAATTTCCATTACTTTCTGTAGTTTACAGTAAAACAACGATAATAGTAGTTTTCGTCGGATAAGTGCCATCGTCTCTGAGGCTATTTTTCGGCCCAAGGGACCTGCGAAGCAGGGCCCGAGGGACGTAAGGTAGCCTCGGAGCGATAGCGCTCATGTGGCGAATGCTATTTTTCCTACCGAGGGCACACCAGCCTCTCAAAAACGCCCGAGGTAGGAAAATTAGTTTTTAATCTAAAATGATCTAATTTTACCTTTTTTTATCTTATTTTAATTAATCTACTAACACTTCAATCTTACAATAAATAATTCAATTCATTATTTAAATATCCACAAAAAAATACTTTTCCTACCTCGGGCGTTTTTGAGAGGCTGGTGTGCCCTCGGTAGGAAAAATAGCATTCGCCACAAAAGCGCCATCGTCTCCGGGGCTATTTTGCGGCCCAGGGGACCTGCGAAGCCCTTGGGCCGCAAAATAGCCCCAGAGACGATGGCATTTATCCGACGAAAACTACTATTATTTTTGAAATATTTTGCGTTGTTAATAGCTCTGACAGGATTTTAATATTAATTTAAAATTATAACATTTTTTCATAGTATTGAATCTTTTTTTTTTGCTATCGCTACCTCTAAATTTTAACTAAAAAATCGGAAAAATGCACACAGTTTATTTAAACGATAAGTAATGTAAATTCACTGGACGGCTTAAGGCAATGAGAAAAAAATTTTTTGTGATCCACTAGAATTTATGTGTCATGTCTACAAATTGAAAAAACCTTTGAGAGGCTGTGGACCATGATCAGTTTGATAAATCGTGGGCTCATCTCCCATGTAGGAAAACATGTAAACGTAGGTTGGTGCTGTTGCAGATTCGACTCGATAATCGATTATTTGTCTATCAGCATGAATCGAAAAGTCACTTGTCAAACGTATCAAATTCCAGACGTTTTCTGAATCGATTGGCTTGTTCTTTAAATAAAATTCTCGCACTTCTTTCATTAACTCAGGAAATACCGTGGGGTCTTTTAATTTATTTCTGATTATTGATTCTATATGATCGTTGTGGTATTTGTAAGTTTCGTCATTGAATTTATCTAAAATTTAGTATGACATTAAAAAATTTTTAATACAAAAAAATTAAAAAAAAGCTTACCAACGAAAACCAAAAGACTCTCATCCGAGGTATGTCCAATCATAATCGGTATATCAGCATTGTTATTCTTTAACTCTTCGAATGTACCAGGAATCAAGGGATCCGAATTGTAATCTACATCAATAACTGGCCCATATGGTCGCATGCCGTATTGAATTGCTTCCTGTAATGAGTATAAAAAATTATTTAAAAATATTTGAATGACCAAAAAGTTGACTAGCTACCTCTTGGGTTAGAATGTGATCTTCACATTGAACAAGTTTTATAGCGGGCATTGTGCGAAGGAATTCTATCACTTTGGTTGGATCGTCTGAATGCATTCCAAGAAGAGCCGCGATTCTGAAGCCATTTTTAATATCGAATTTACTAACTAGGGTCCTGGCGTTATTGCAAGTGCCACTTTGAATTATAGCTTTGTGAAACAAACCTGTACACATTAATATGAAATTTAATGGTACTTAACAGTGTACAATATACTAATGACATGCAAAAATTATCCATTAATATTCAATGATGATAAAAACAGTGATTGATTACCTTTAGCTTTCGGTATCAGTGTCAACAAGTGAGTTATCAGAGCTCCTGCGCTGCTACCAAAAATCGTGATATTATTGGTATCTCCTCCAAAAGCTTCAACATTATTTTTAACCCATCGCAAAGAGTAGATTACATCTCTCAAACCCACGTTACTGGTTGCCACTTCGTGTCCGAGGCTGAGAAATCCTGTAGTCGTTCGATAAAGTTTTTAGGGTTCATTCTCTCACTCACTTCTAAGGAACAAAATATTTACCTACCGAAAGGTCCCATTCTGTAGTTAATATTTACCAATACGACGTCTTGAGTAACCAAATAATCCTGCCTATAGACATCACGATTTGTTGTACCTTCGACAAAACTTCCACCATGAATGAAAACCATCACTGGTCTGTCGGGACTAAGAGTTTTAGTAAGTACACTTAGGTAAAGACAATCTTCACTTCCTACGACAGCTCGGGTTCGATCATCCCTCATCTGCATGCAAGCGTCCCCAACATAATTCGAAGCATCTCGTACACCAGACCATTTTTCAGGTGGTTGTGGTGCCTGAGTAACAACCGAGATCACATTAATGTTATTTTATAACTATGAATCGTAAAAAAATAATGAACTAACGCATACTTTGAATCTTAGTGAACCAAGAGGTGGTGCGGCAAAGGGAATCCCTTTAAAAGCATAGTAGTTGGGACCCAATACGCTTTTTAAAGTAGTGCCCTGCAGCTGTCCATCACTTATAGTCACAATTGGTCGGTCCATGTTTGGCAATATGTTTAATATGCTTCTCCGATGTCTTTGAATCGCGTGTTCACTGCCTACTCCAAAACAAGACAGCCTTGATATTCAGTTTTCATGTCGTTGCAAAGTCTTATCACCAAGAGGTTTATCAAAGCGCAAACAATTTTTATCTCCATGTACATAATTCTTCTTACGACGTTGTCAAATTATTCATCTTTAGTAGAAATGTACAAGTTATATTAATGGTTTTCAACACTGCTTCTCCATAGTAATGATAACAATCATATAGTATCATTCATTGTGGTTAGTTACTGTCATACTTTGAACTTGTATTAGCGTTGCGTTTTAGTACTAAAAAGTAACTAATTTTTCTTTTGTATACGTTATAGAGGTGCAGTATGTAATATAATTGAAAATATTAATAAATTTGTAAGAGGTATTTCAAAATATCTTTCATAAATTAAAATACTATTTTTATCATCGTACGCCATCGTGCATTCCGTAATTTTATTGATGATAATAATTATAGTCCTGATGAAACAGTAATTATTGTAGTAACATAATAATGATAATAAAATTGCGTATTATAATTAATTATCAATAATAATCATTATAGTTTAGTGTAGCATGTATTTTCCATTAGCAGATTTACACTATTTTTATATTTAAATTGCCTCACACGAAATGCCGTGTGTTGACATGTAATCATTTTAAGAATCCAGTTGTTATTTAGTTTATAAATTCATTAGCTAATTTAATTTTAATTTAATTAAATAACAACGATTTATAAATAAATAAATAAATAACAACGATTTGTGTATTGTTTCCAAAAATTCCAACAGTTGACCAAAGTAAGATAGAGAAGTAATTTTTAAGTTACAAATGTAACATAATTGAAAATATTTTCTTATAGTATTTAGTTGGTCAATAGACCTTAATGTTAATAATTGCAATTTATTCACAAAATAAAGATGCTGAATTGTGATTTAAATGACCCAGAGTTTCAAATTTTATTTTTTCTACCAATTGTAAATAAACAATCCTATTATTATCAATTAAATTTCTAATTAAATTTCATCATATAAATTTTACAACACCTTAACACATTGTTTTATTCGTAAGGCACTACTGTTCCGTTGGGATTCCCAATTGCTTTTTTTTACTCTTTGTTTGACTCACATGGATACCGTTTCTTAACTAGAGAAAAATGCTGGTGTTACTTCATATAATATTATCTTATTGATTATGTTACGTTGTTGCTGATTCTAAGTAAAAACATGTAGTTGAAATATTTATTAAATAAGCAGTAACACAAGTTTGAGATAAATAATAATTCAACCCACCATTTTTATTACTGTTTGTGTGACACCAAGTTTTCCACAAATAATAATTACAGAGTGACATAACATATCTACACAATTTAGCAGGGAAGCTAAGCATAGCTTGAGTATTGACACAAAATATCTTGGGCACAAACAGTAAAGCTCAAAACTGTTGGCATAAAAAAAAGCTGTAGCCTAAAAGAGTCATGAGCTCAACAATGCACTCATGAGAACTCGTTACGATTGATTACATCATAATATTTGATAGTACAGAATTGATAAAGATTTACATTGTTATTCTGTTTACAAATTTATAAAATGTACAAACGTAACGTTAAATTACTGTTCCAGCGATCCATCAGATTTACATTGCTAAGACAGCTGCCTTTATTTATTTATAACTCCCGCTGCACTGCCGCCCTACACCTGTTTAAATCTTCTCTCTGATCTGAATACTTTCGTCCCCTGATTGCTCAAGCGGTTCATAAAATTCACTTATACACATTTTACAAAATCACCCGAGAATTCATCAATTCCGTCCGGATACAATGCACATACTCACTTTGCGTGCAGGGGCGTAAATTGTAAAAAAAAAAAAAAAGTCATAGCTTGGGCTACAAAAGGAATCCCCGTCGCGCGATTCAGCGCAGCAGTACGGCTGCAGTATGGAAATTATTTTCAATACAGTAATAATTGCGCCCCTCGACGGCGAATCCAATTAGCCTCCCTCCCTTCCTTGACATGAGACTGGTCAGACCATCGGCCTCTTCTTCCATGAATCGCGTAGCGTTTCGAAATTACGTACCCCTACTACTACGGCTACTATTTGCAGCGGAGAGCGACGGACGACGACGACAATGGCCCACGCCGAACTTAATAATCGCTTCCGGTCTCCGGACGCGTGGCTCTATCGTCTCCCTTTCCTCTCGACCGTACATCGGACTCTCCTCTTTCTTACCTTTCATAGCTGTCCTCCTTGTCTGCCAGCTTTTTTTGTTTTGTTTTATTTCGACTGCTCGATAATGAGATAATGGCCCTTGCGATTGACGTTTTGAATTTTAATGAGCGATTTGCAACGGGTGCATTTTATTAGCGACTAATTATTATTTAAAAAAATTTGCAAGTGCAATCGACTTATTTTTTAGATTGGAATACTACCCCTATTTATTAAAAGGATCATCATTTCATATATTTGATTGTTGCGGAGACTTTATGGGGCGAAAAAAATGCAAATCGCTTCAAGTTATACAATCAATCTTAAAATAAAAATGATTATAGTAATCAGATGCCTCAGCTGTCTTGTGACCGAAAGGTTCGCGAAGTTGATATTGAAAACAGGACCTGGACCCCGTACGGATCTACGAGACGACAGAGGACTCGTCATGGTTTTACATATTTGCTGGGTAAAAGAAAACGGAAGAGGCACAGAGGCAAAGACCTGCACTTGCGTTCGAGTATGAAAAATATGCCTCTTCTCTTCTCGATCCATCTCCACATGTCTCAATAACTCAAAGCTTTGCGTACGTCGTCCCACTTTTTCTCCAAGTGTTCCGATACATTTGTCGTCCTCGGCGCGTTTGCAAAAAGCGGAGAGAGAAAAAAGAAATTTTCACTTCCTAGGGAGGAAAGTGCAGGGTTGGGCTGGCATTGGTATTGTCGCGCGTTAATGAAAGACGCTTGTCTCTGTGCCGATAAAATTAGTTTTTTTTTTGTCAGCATCCGTAACGAATCGATCGCTTTGATGTACTTTGCGATTTGGAATATTCAATGAAAGCGCGCACTTACGTAGGAGAGCAAACGGCAAAGTACTCAAGTACACCTATCACAACGACTGTGACAATAACTGTAGTACACAAGAAGGGGGAAAAAGCAATCGACCTCTGCACAATAAAACGTGATCGGCAGAAACCATACCGAGGCCCTTTCGTCCCGGGGACGCGCATCCGCATCACTCGGCACTTCAAAAGCATCTCTATGTATTGGCAGTGACGCCGAGGGTTGACCCCTGCCTCCTAGCTCCTCCTCTGACGGTATACACGTACATAATAGGTTTGGTCTCTCTGGCGCGGAAAAATGGACCGAACGATGCGCAAGTCCGATGCATAATCATAATAATCGCGTTGGCGCAGGGGACACTTTTCCCCTTTTTCTCCACTTTTTTTATTTTTCTATCATGCATTCGAAAAGTGTGATCATTCAGAAATGAATCTGCCGCGATGGGGAGTAAAATTCTAAAATGTGAAAAAAAAAAAAAAAAAAAAAAAATAAAGATCTATAGATCATTTCGCTACTACATATTATGTACAAATGATACACAAGTAATCCGCACTGATCCATCGTTGATTGATGAATGGAAAAGAAGGTTTTGGTACTAATCTTACTAGCATAAATATACGTTGCATCGATGGATGATAACATCATCAACAAGAGTAAAACGAGCGAAACAGCTTCTCGACGCGCGCATTTTTATTAACGCCCGGGCGCACGCGGTGGCGTGGCACTTATCAATCGAATCGACAGCATCATCCATTTCAGCTCGAACAATCGACACGTCGCCTCGTAATTCAAAAACTCATCCAGCACCTTGCATTCAGGCATCGCACGCATATATGTGTATAGCTAGCGCTTTGCTGTCAAAAGAACCAACGGCGGCCGAGGGGTGGGTGCACACGCACACGTGTATTGTGTCGCGGTCGCGGACAATAAAATATCTACATCTATACACGTAGGTGCCTTGGAGTCGGGCGCGTGCGCGTGTATGCATATACAGTGATATGATACACACGGCAAAAAGGGGGAGTTTCTGAAAGGGAGAGACACCCGGTGGAGGGGATGTGAATGCAAGTCGCGGAGCGCGCGAGAGAACATAATACCCGTTCGAGGCTTCAGTTCCGCGCGACGCGCGTTCCGGTGAGAGGCTGTTCGGTCCGGTTCCTTGTACGGAGAAGTATTTTTTATGTTTTGTTGTCGCTTAGTCGATAACATGTATTTGTGTATGTTGTTGCAGTGTGTTTTTTAACGATCGCGAGTGTATACTATCCCGTCTTTTTGTTTGTTCGTTTCAATCCGTCCAGTCGGACATGACAGAGGTTAGGTGCGGTGTTATTGTTGTTCGTAATACGCAGTAGTGCAGGTGCCGGTGTTGTGTCGGCGGCTCTCCTTTTTTTTTGCGATACGCATCGGGGCAAAAGTTGAAAAGATCAGAAAGTGTTTTCGTTCCACCTGTGCATCTCTCCGCGTGTGGGTGCGCGCTTACGCGCGACGGTTGGAAACGTGCAGGTTGCAAAGAGCAGCCGAAATTGCGACTAATGGCTGTTATGTTCGGCTGACGGATTTCCAAGGTGGTGGAGGTGCACTGCTTTTATTGCACTTACAGTTGGAAAAAAAAAAATTGAGTTCTGCGTTTTTTAATCAATTACACGCGGGTGTGAGTGTTTTGTTTGTGCGGGTCAATGTAGTATATGAAAATGATAGAATGTTCCGTTGAGTGAGCAAGTGAGGGCAAGTTCCTGATGCGGCTGTTTATGTGCACAAAAAATAGGAGAACCATCCCAACGGCGGGTGTTCACAAGAACCTGCAGGACGTTGTCGTCGCATGCACTACTTATACACTGCTCCATCTGTCAGTGATTATAATTTCGTCGTCGATAACTACCCGATTCGAAATCCAACAGCCCTCGATAAGAACGACCGACACGTTTGAGGGAGGGAAAATCGAGATGGTTGCATTTACGCGCCGCTCGAGGATCCGTCGTCTCTTTTCCTCCACGTGGTCGCCGCGCTACTGCTGATCGTCGGCTAATTTACGCCGTGCACAACTGTTGCTTGGCTACTCGGAATCGCCGATTGATGGTGAGTTGGTTTGAATTGGCAAATTTTTGTAATATCATTTATGTTGTTCGAACCGACGTACGATTCTATTTTTCGAAATAACAAAAAAATTTGAATTCTCCGCGTTTGAAATTCACATCGTTCGGATGAAAACATGATAGTTAGGCACATTGTTTGAAACAAACCGCGAGTGGAATGAAAAGCATCTCTCCCCCGTCTATTTCGAAAGGTATGGAGGAAAGCACCTATTGTGCAGCCCGTCCGTCGCTGCTATTTTCTCTTCTTGTATCTAAATAAATAAGCGATATGAATGTAGAAAAAAAAAAGGGAAAAAAATTTCAACAAAAGAGGAAAATCAAGAGAAGAAACACACAAAACGGGAGAGAAAGAGAGGCCAAACGCGCGTGAATGGACGCGAGAATGAAAAAACATAGAACGCGAAAAACTGGGTTGTATAGAGACGAGAGATGGCGGTGGGGTTTGCTCTGGTGTTTTTTCGCTTTTCAGTGAAAAAAGAGGTAGTGGGGGGCAGGAGGGTCAGAATTGAAAGGGGTGAAAAGGTGGAGAGGAGCTGTCGAAAGAAAAAAAAAAAAAAATCTGGAGGGGTTGAAAAGCGCACACAGCATTATATAAACAAATGAATGCCATTCTATCGAATAACAATTGACTCCACCTCCGTACCTTCGCGCTTTTATCATCCTTTCTCTCACTTTTCATTGAAGAGGCGAAGAAAAGCTCGAGTCTTTCCCCTTTGACATCGTCGTCTTGAGCGTATCTTAACCTCTCCCCCCTTGTCACGTGAGCTCTCAAGGATTTTATGCATTAAATATTTAAGTACCCCCCAAAAAATTTTTGTGTCCCCTTTAAATTCGATTGTAGCCAAATCACTAGATGAGCACAATGCGTGCCTTTCCCATTTTCCTTTTCCAACTCGACGTTTCACGATAAGCTTTGGAAATCGAAACTGAAACTCGCGCTTTTTTTTCTGCCTTTCGTTATCATGCGCTACGGAGTCTTTTCTTTCATCGCCACCAACCTGCCTGGCGGTCTTTATACTCGAGCGCGCGCGTTCGACACGTTTGAATTGGGTGAATTCGAAGTAACTTTTTAGAAACTTTTTTTTTTTTTTTTCCAAACAAAAATGAGAATGGCTCCGAGTATGTGTTTTTGTTTGCTTCTTTTCATACGAAAACTAGCGGACAAAAGATCATACGCGATTCGCATACTTTTCTCACATCGTGTGCTCGCCGAATGAGTTTTAGAGTTATTACAGCTTGCGTTCTCTTTCATTATTTTGGAGAAGAGTTATTAATTAAAATCTTTTTGTGTTTTCATACAATGGGAGGTATCTCTCTCTCTCTCTCTCTCTTTCCTCCATTGATGGTGTATGAATTCAGCGGGACGAGTGTATTATGCCGCTTGATTTATTATTCATTTTCTTTTCTCTTCTGTATTTTTTTTTTTTTTTTCTTTTTTTTTACGTTGATTAAAACAATACATCACTCGTTATTGCGTTCTTATTATTTTTAATACGAGCATATCTTACATTGTGAGCATACGACGAATCGTCATTTATTAATTTTTTTCTTATTTCCTTTGTAGTAATCGCTCACAACAACCACATATATCAACAATTGAAGGGCCTCGAAATTCGCTTGAGCTGTCCTTTTTCATAGTAAATTACGAGGTAAATTATTTTTACGTCAAATCAACGCATATAAATTTCTGCACCATTGAAATGTATTTTACCAACAGCAAGCACGATTTAATCACGATAAAACGTACCCCAACAGAATCATTCACGCAATCTCAGATCAAAAACCTCGATCTAAAAAAAAAAAAAAAAAAAAAATATCAAAAGAGCCTGACTCCTACTCTATCTCTTTTAGAGCATCACCTTAATATTGTATGCCATCAACAGCACTGCAGCAGTCGGGCAGGGCAGTACCTACTCTCTTTTCTGTTCTCTACTCCATTTGGGTATATAGGTACTCTCTTTCTCTCGCTCTTTCTTTCTCATATGTGTGCTGTTGTGTGACTTTTTGTTCGCACCCGCTAGCTCGTCTGCACGCATGTACACACGTACATTATATATGTCAAAACTAGGGTATATATGTGAGCGAGCGAAGACTTTTGTGTGCGCAGGGAACGAGTGTATTAAAAACGGTCATTGTCGCGGTGGCGCTTTCTTCTTTCTTTCTCGTCTTTCTTTGTATTTCGTCTCTTCAATTCGGCCGCGCGAAAATTGCACGCCTCTCTCAAAGCTTTTGTAGTAACATGCTCTCTTCTTGGAGATGAGAGGCGGTGCGAAAGAGGCCTGTACCAACGGGTTTTGTGGATGTGCTGATGTTTTGATTATCGACGAAATAATTGAGGGGCGAAAGTACGTTTTAAGGCTGCCAGGGTGGGTTGATTTCGCATTTCTGTGTTCACTTCAAATTAAAATATTTTAATTTTGACTCGCAGGAAAATTGATGTTCAGTTTAATTTCCCATCTGTAATATAAATAAAAATGTGGTTTAGCAACCTCCGATGATCAAGCGAGAGTTGACACTTTAGTTTACGTATTCGTTCATTATAAGAATTATTTCTATAATTTTTTCAAACTGTTTTACAGGATTAGTGGTATCAACAACTATTTGAAATGACATAAAGCTCACAAATAAAATTTTTTCATGTTCAACAACTTCTTTGTATATGTTTACTTGTGAATTTTCGCAGACCTTTTCTAAAACTCATTAGTTATTCATGTAGTTTCTCAGTTTAGGTTTGTTTTTTTGAGTAGGTACTAATTTTTTTATTTATTTATGTTTTTTGTTATTTTAAATAATTTTGTAATTTTCAATGAGTCATGAGTGATTTACGGATTTTTATGAATAACATTTGCGGGTTAACAATTTTACTACATATTATGTACAAATGATACACAAGTAATCCGCACTGATCCATCGTTGATTGATGAATGGAAAAGAAGGTTTTGGTACTAATCTTACTAGCATAAATATACGTTGCATCGATGGATGATAACATCATCAACAAGAGTAAAACGAGCGAAACAGCTTCTCGACGCGCGCATTTTTATTAACGCCCGGGCGCACGCGGTGGCGTGGCACTTATCAATCGAATCGACAGCATCATCCATTTCAGCTCGAACAATCGACACGTCGCCTCGTAATTCAAAAACTCATCCAGCACCTTGCATTCAGGCATCGCACGCATATATGTGTATAGCTAGCGCTTTGCTGTCAAAAGAACCAACGGCGGCCGAGGGGTGGGTGCACACGCACACGTGTATTGTGTCGCGGTCGCGGACAATAAAATATCTACATCTATACACGTAGGTGCCTTGGAGTCGGGCGCGTGCGCGTGTATGCATATACAGTGATATGATACACACGGCAAAAAGGGGGAGTTTCTGAAAGGGAGAGACACCCGGTGGAGGGGATGTGAATGCAAGTCGCGGAGCGCGCGAGAGAACATAATACCCGTTCGAGGCTTCAGTTCCGCGCGACGCGCGTTCCGGTGAGAGGCTGTTCGGTCCGGTTCCTTGTACGGAGAAGTATTTTTTATGTTTTGTTGTCGCTTAGTCGATAACATGTATTTGTGTATGTTGTTGCAGTGTGTTTTTTAACGATCGCGAGTGTATACTATCCCGTCTTTTTGTTTGTTCGTTTCAATCCGTCCAGTCGGACATGACAGAGGTTAGGTGCGGTGTTATTGTTGTTCGTAATACGCAGTAGTGCAGGTGCCGGTGTTGTGTCGGCGGCTCTCCTTTTTTTTTGCGATACGCATCGGGGCAAAAGTTGAAAAGATCAGAAAGTGTTTTCGTTCCACCTGTGCATCTCTCCGCGTGTGGGTGCGCGCTTACGCGCGACGGTTGGAAACGTGCAGGTTGCAAAGAGCAGCCGAAATTGCGACTAATGGCTGTTATGTTCGGCTGACGGATTTCCAAGGTGGTGGAGGTGCACTGCTTTTATTGCACTTACAGTTGGAAAAAAAAAAATTGAGTTCTGCGTTTTTTAATCAATTACACGCGGGTGTGAGTGTTTTGTTTGTGCGGGTCAATGTAGTATATGAAAATGATAGAATGTTCCGTTGAGTGAGCAAGTGAGGGCAAGTTCCTGATGCGGCTGTTTATGTGCACAAAAAATAGGAGAACCATCCCAACGGCGGGTGTTCACAAGAACCTGCAGGACGTTGTCGTCGCATGCACTACTTATACACTGCTCCATCTGTCAGTGATTATAATTTCGTCGTCGATAACTACCCGNATTCCGGTTTAGTTTTAGTAATAAAGAAAAATTTTTTAACATCAGCTCTCTAAACTTTTTATTTCTTTAGAGAAATATGTTTTTAATTCATTATTTATTCCACTGCAGTTCAAAATGTGTTGTAATATTAATACTGCGTTGGCGTACATTTTAATTAAAAAAACCTTGGTACATCTCAAAGAAATTTTTTCAATTTTCACAACAAAACTACTTGAACAAACGCGTACGTATATAAGAACACAATGAGAAAAGAAAACGGATTACAGTGGCAGCTTCGTTACAAACCCAAAGACCGCATCCACAAGCACATATACAAATAAGCTTGATTCCAAGCGCGCGATGAATGCGTCGTTTCCGTGTACGTAGCATGGGGTAATTCACAGGTGACAATATGGCCTTTGATTTCAACGACCGCGCACGCGCTCGCACGCGCTTGCTTTTCCCACATAGGTTCATGCATGTATGTATACATATATAGTTTGAAGAGGGGTTGAAAAGCGCACACAGCATTATATAAACAAATGAATGCCATTCTATCGAATAACAATTGACTCCACCCTTACCTTTCATAGCTGTCCTCCTTGTCTGCCAGCTTTTTTTGTTTTGTTTTATTTCGACTGCTCGATAATGAGATAATGGCCCTTGCGATTGACGTTTTGAATTTTAATGAGCGATNTTTTTTTTTTTTTTTTTTTTTTTTTTTTTTTTTTTTTTTTTCCTTTTATCTCGCGCATTTACATTTTTGTTCACTGTTTTTGAACAATCGTGCGATGTGCGCTGATTTTATCTATGACAAGCAATCAAAATCTATAAAACAATACTTCTGCCCGTGATTTACGAAAGGGGGACGGATGATAGGGCGATTGAAGGGGTTGGCTCCCCCTAGCTCTCTCGCTTTATTGCACGTGGGGTTGAAAAGTCACATATCTTCACGGTTCAGCTATCAGCTGTAAAAGCTCAATAATAAATGCGCTTACGATACTTTAGTAAGTCAACATGTACACAAGCGAAAGAAGAGAATAAACGAGTTGTACGAGGGGACGAGGGATTACTGTTGTTACGCCCCTTGATTATTATTATTATTATTATTATTATTATTATTGTTATTATTATTATTATTATTACTACTATTATTGTTAAACTCATGAAATATTGAGAGATTTTCAAAATAATTTTAAGTCTTTTTTTATCGTTTAAAATTCAATTTTGAATTGTTGTGTACTTACAGGCATTTTTTAAAGTTTTTGATAATTTGTGCAAAGTTTCATTGTTTGATCGTAAAATTTATTATTACCTAGTTCAAGCCTGTACGATTATATTGAAAGGAATTAGAATTTTCACATTTGCTAGGATTCTAATAGATAAGTGATATAAAGGTGCGTGAAATAAACAGACACGCTTTGTGATTTGAAATTTGAAAGTAGCTTTATTTCGTCTCGTTTTGTAAACAATAGACAGGGAGCTATGACACTCTATATATAAAATATCACTTTGAAACATAAGTACTAAAAATAGCAGATGTTATTACTATTGATCAGGATACACTTACACAGTGTTAAAGTGCAACCTGCAGAAATTTTTATAAAATTACTGCAAACTATGAAAATATTGAGTCAATTATAGGAATTATTAATAAAATCCCTACGAATTACAAAAATTTTTCTTCAAGTATAAATATCTACTTCAACTTTTCTCTTTTAAATTAGAGTTTCTATTAGGTTTATGTTAGATGTAAGTAGCTGTGACTCCTTGTACACATTAAGTTTAAATTCCAATTCTAGGAACTATTACTATCAGCACTCGTTATACTTTTATGATAATAGTTTTTAAGCGTAGTATGTTCCATATGATTTTTATAAAATCATTAATAACTTCCAACAGTTTTGGAGCTTTTGAGAAATTGAAATAATGCTTATGTTTAGTGAATACCTAAATAAATAGATCCACAGTTTAATGCTTCACTTTCAAATAATAGTTTTATTTTGTTTTGTAAACATTAGATGGGTCGCTACAGTGATTCGTTCTGATATAAATACATACAATTACTGGAAGAATATTTCGTCTGTTTTTAAAAGAATAAGCGTATAGTATGTGAAAAATGCTATTTAAAAATAAACAGAAACTAAAGCTTGCAAGGTATTAAAATTATAACTAACATTTTTTTGCATGGAAATAAAAATCAGTCGACCCTTCAAAATCAGTGAAATCAACGGTTGCTCGAATGTTTACAAAGATAAAGTATAATTGAAAAATACACAATAAAGTGAAAAATTCTAGGATGCGAAATCCTATGAGCAAATGCAATATATATGTAGCTTGAAAACAGCATACATAATAATAATAATAATTAAAACGAGCAAAGAATAATAATTTCGAATATTAACAAAAACGTGAGCACAGAACATTGCAAAGGTTACAGTTTGGGGGTATCGTAGTAACTTGCCCAAGTCCTGTGCTACAAAGCTGTACGTCCTTTCATCTGATGGCTGAATCATGCGTGTTGTACAAATATTCCCATTGTTGCTGACGATGTTGCTGCGTCCGTTGTATTTGTACGTGGCTGGTTTCCTTTCCAAGATCTTCATCCCATAAAAATGGAAGTACAGCTTGTACGTTGGATACGATCTGGTTGAGGCTGCGCACGTGCTCCAAAGCTCGCTTCTTTTGGTGATTGGAGCGAAAGGAAGGCACACCCTTGTTCTCGCGCATTTCTGAAAAAATAAGCCACGTGTCGTCAGTTGTCTCTTACATTTTCGTCCAGTTGACGAATAATCGATGCTGTTACTATTTGAAATGAATTGATTTTTGCTTGAGCACTTGAAGCTTCTGAGATTCAAAGCTACGGCAAACTTAAAATATTTGCACGATTGTCTAAGCGCTTTTTCAACAAAAATCATAAACTATTTTCGTGAAATTCATGCAATTAAGAAATAATGTCGGCGAATCTTACCGAAAAATAAAATCTGCTCTCTTGAGTTACGTGTTAATGTGATGTAATCCAACGTACGGCGTGCACACGGCTGTGATGAAAGCTACGCGGCAAATGATAGCGAATAAACTTTATTTCCCAGCACGAAGACACAATAATTTTCCCCTACCCTGTACTAGTGACACCTTTGAATTTCAAGATATCTGGAAAACGTAGTTGCGCGCGTTTCTTGTAGTTATACAGTTAGTAGAATTCAAAAACAAGAGTTTTCAAAAACATAAATGACCCGTGCGATGTTTTATCACTCACCAGCTCCGAACTGAGCATCGGATGAAAACTTTTTTGTGTAAAAATCAAAGCCAGTAAAAAAAAGGGAAACAAAATCCGTGCTATTGTTGCAATTTTATAAACGCTTACAATCATGCGGGTGATATCGCGTGTAGTATATACAGTTTCAGGTACAAACATGTGTCATACGCTCAACAATTCGTTAAGTATATCGACAACAGCCCATGATTTCACTCACACAATATTCTTCCGTCATTAACATGTTGGGTTTCATTTGGGTTCTCACGAAAAACTGACTTCTTATCTCATACATCCAACAAAACTGAAATCTACACTCGTTATCCAAACCATTTCGTGCTCATTGGACTGCCCATACTACAATAATGGTGAAAGCCAATTTTCCCAGCTTACGGTTACTCGTCACCCATAACGCCATTTTCACCCATTAAAAACGAATAAAGTGACCAATTAGCCAGTCGTCGTTGGGTGTATAAATTATGGCGCGGAAATGTGCTGTACATCATTCGACGAGTATCAGTTCATTTGGTAACGTCCTGCGTCAAAGTGTGTAGCAGACTCGACACTCGTGAGTTTCAAGGATCATCGTCACCAGAATTTTTACTCGTCTTACAAGGTATGTTGATTTTCTGTTGTTACGATGATATTTTTGGCACAAACGTACTGTCGCCTAGGAGCCTTTCAATGTTTACTTTTCTTTTTCGGGATAATCATTTTTAGAAACATAAGTACTTTCAAAAGCTCAAAACTAACACGCGCCGTTTTGTGACTTGATTGCAGAAAAAAGTCGTTGACATGTATCACCAGCGACCTCGATTTGACACGCTGGAGTGCGCATCTTGGTGGGGACCAACCGAGTCCGCAACGAAAACAACAGGCGTGCCCGAAAAGTCCGGTAACGTGTGTAGGGAGGTCGATCAGTTGTTTTCCTATTACCGGGACAAAGAAGACGAGGTAAAAGCCAGTCGTTTCTTGAATAAAGACCGACTGGAAACGACCAGCAGCATCATAAACATGAAAGTGGTTGTGAAGACCCCTGCCTCTGCTTACGATCACTATCGTTGCGATCCGTGGTGGTACGCGCAGACTAAGTACAAGATTCACCCTTACGAACATTTGCATCGTCAGGTGCATCCGTTCTACGAGATAATCTTTGACGATTACCATTTGAATCTCAAGATAGCCGCTGATAAGAAAGGTGATACCGGATTCCGATGCACCTGCAAGGCCAGCCTGTCACCTTTTGAATTGTGCTTTTGTTTGAATCCCGACAGACTGGTGAATCGCCGGCAAAGTCATGCTATCTCGCGCAGGTACTGAAAATTTCCGTACAGATGTGCCCGAAAGTAACTTGATTCGATGTTTTCCGTGTCGAGTGCTTGTACGTTTAATTTGGTGAAATTCGTGATATACGAAAATTTTTATGTGCGTGTCAGTCAAATCAAGTCTGTTTTCGTCTATTAACTCTATTAACGTTTATTTTAACTTTATTGACGTTTATTAAAAATTAAGCCCATTAACTATATTTTACGAAAATTCAGACGAATTGTACATTGTTTTATACGCGAAAGAAATTTTTTAACTTTGTTGTCCAAAAGTTTTTTACATAACTTTGATTTTTATTTGTATGTATTTTATTGACACACGTATAAGAAGAAAAAATTTTTATAAAGTGTAAATGTATGATCGTGTGCAGAATTTGACAATAGAAAGACAGACTCGTGTAATCCAGGGACCTCTGGATTCGATACTCCATCTATATTCTGTATACATCTATGTATATAACCACAACAATATTATGTGAAAACGTAGCAAAAGGTCTTTCGAATGTATGTATAATGAATTGTTTATAATAAATAACACTTTTGCAAAACTAATGGTAAACTTTCTATGTATACACGCAACCTAGTATCATTAATCGAAGGATAATAGTTTTTGTCGATCCTATAAACTTTAAGCGCCTCTTGGACAAAAGCGAACTTTCATTCTTATTCGATACAACATGCAAAGTATAGTAGTACCATCCCCTCCAAAACTCTGTAAAATAAATCCCTACAGCAACAATGTATATTGTACAAGTATACAACGATTGCATCCCGCGCCAAAATACCCTCCGAATCAACGGGGGGACAATACACACGTGTACTTACCCCGTCCTTCTCTTGCCAAATGCATACATTACACAACCATAGCACGTATACACACGGGCAAACAACGATAAGATGAGCGCGTAAGTGAGTACACAAAAACGCAAAGTGGCGCCAGGCCGGTCGAGCAAGTGCAGCATCGCGCGAGCTCCAAAAGAAAGCAAAGGATGTACCTTTATATTCGGCTCGAGCGCGTACACGCACGCGTAAAGTATAATAGCGAAATGGTGAAGAAGAAAAGGGGGTAGGCATGAAAAAAAAAAAAAAAAAAAAATAGAGGGGTCCACGCGATTCCTCCGCATAGTCATATATATATAGAGAGAGATACAGAACGGGGCTGCTGCTCGCATTCACTGTATGTGACGTCACTTCGCATTGTTAGACATCGAGCTAGCGCGCACTAGCTAGCATTGTACTCGCTTTTGTGCGACGCGACCATTATATACTAAGACAATCGGCCACCCTACCTCCGCCCGCCCGTCTCTCTCTTCCTCTCCCTTTTCCTTCTCTTCCTCCTCCCGACATCATACAATGAGACGGACGCCAGAGAGAAGAGTATACGAGGCTGGATATCGCTTTGTGAGCAAAAGTGTCTATGAATACATGTGTGTGTGTACGCGTGTACGTGCACACACCTTCTCTCTCTCTCTCTCTCTTTTTTCGCGGACTCTACTCTTCTGTGTACGTACTCATACAGTGGGCGAACTCGCGTTAATGTTGTATACAACATATACACCTACATGCACATAATCTTTTCTTTTTCCCTCTCACCTATACACGGTATATAATACGCCTTTTTCTATGTTTCATTTGTCCCCTCTCGCGGTGCTGTACACCCGCGACTCTTTTTAGACTCGCTTCCATACAATGTACATCGCTTTATCAACCTGCTCTCTTTGTCCACCCCCTTTGTTTTCGCCGTCTCTTTTCCTCTCGCCAACACTTGACTCCTGTCCTGTTCTCTCCTTTCGGTTGTTCGCTCTCTTGGTGTCTTTATCCTCGCGGTTTTTCATCTCCTCGAGTCGCTTTTCTTACACATGAATCCAATGACTCGTGCATATTACTGTGTCTTTCGCTCCCATTGTCCCTCTCGTACTAATGTTGTTCACTGGGCTTAGTCAGCTCCTCGCATATAGGCTCTCGTATAATATATACGATTATCAAGCAGCATTGAAGTAACACGTGATTTTCATGAAAGCTGAAATTTAAAAAAAATAAATAAAATGAAACACATCGGTGTGAGACACGTAGTAATTAGCTTGATCCTTGCGAGGAGGCTATGGTCTTGAGAAGAAAGTGCTTCGAATAAAAGGTGTATAGAAATGGGAAGAAGAGAGCCAGGGAGAGGGAGGGAAAAGGCGTTGCAAAGCAAGCAAAGGCGAGCGCGACGACAAGAGGAGCAAAGAATGCGACGGTTGCATGAAGAGAGTTAGAAGAAAAGGGAGGAGTACTGCTGCTAAAAAAAAGAATAAAAAAAGGAAGAGGAGAAGGGTTTTGCGCGTCGGTAATGTAAAATAAAGACCGGAGTCAAAAGAGGTCGAGCAGTCGCGAGAAAAGGGCCTCGAGATGGACGATGAGGAATAAAGTGTTCTGCCACTCCGGGTATCTGCAGACCCTTGCGTGCTTTCAACCCTCCCCCGAAACACATGCATGATCTTGGAAAAGCTGCAGTAGCGCAAAATGTGCTTTGGGCTTTTTTAAGAAAGCTAGGCTAATTCATGCAAACGCCAGCGTTAACACCTGCCGTAGAGTGGTACAATAATTACGTATTTAACGAGAATGTAATGGGAGAAAGTAATGCATTTCTACGGGACAAGTGATATTCAATCTATATAGGTACCAAAAGTTAGATAAAGCCGATACGAGTCGATTTTCAAAAATCGCTGCCCTTTCCTATATAATTGTGATTTCATCTCTTGGCAAATTTGCCGCATTACTTTTGTATTAGGGCAGCTTTCATGTAGATATTGTGTATACATTATATTTTAAAACTTAAAAGGCAAAGAGAAAGTTTTACGCTATCTAATCTATCTGCTTCCTGGTAAAAGAAAATATACAAAATGATCGGAATCGTATTGGTAATACTTGAGTGATAGATCGCCAAACAGCGTTCTTGCTATGCTTAGGAGAGTTTGAACCGGATAAGGGATTTAGTGGCCTGTAATGCAAGAAAGAAATTGAGCCATACAGAGAGATAAGTAATGAACAAGCACACGAGCACGACTACAAGTTTTGAGGAACTAGCAGTGATTTATATAGCTCATATAGTTTCTTTGTGAAACTATTTGCTTCGGGTTGTTGACGTACAACCTATACATTTGGAATCTTATCCATGGGTTTTTAATATTGTCTTTAGAAAAGTTATCTATGATATGATCATACAAACAACTGCTCTGTGTACCAGCCCATTTGTTGGATATCATTTTCCAAATGCGTAAAAGTTTTTTTCTTTTTTTTTACCTTGGGCGTTTTCTTTTATTTTATTTTTTAACTTTGGACGTTTGCTTGCACCTTTTGCAAGAAAATCTGTTTTTCAGTGCAAAATTTGAAAATATGAGTCGACATAGCAAGCCAAATTTTTCAAACTTACGATAATGATAATGCAGCAAGTCTTTTTTGCAATTCACTCCCTTTTGCCACTTTTTCTTTCATCAGTTCTGCATTTTACATCACCTCTTTCTTTGACGCAAAATGACAATTCGGGCAGCTATAGAATGTATAGCTTTCAGCAGTCCTTGTGTGCGCATTCAATGTGTGCTACTGAAAAGTCGTGCTTTAGCTTTTGTCTTGTCACTCGTGCATGTACTCTATATTTGGCTGAATGGATGAATGGATGAATAAATGCGCGCGCGTGTAAGAGTGCGGTCTCTTTTTTTTTTTTTTTTCCGAGACTCATCGTTCTCTCTTTTCTTTTTGTTCGCTATTCTTAATTTTTCGTTTTCAAAAGGTTTGCGTCTGTGGCAAACTATGAATTTTCATGTGATTTCGCGACTTTTTTGCACAGTATTTGTGTCGTCATAAATTAGTCATCGATCACAAATGTTTAAAACATTTAACAAAAATTTGTCAAGATATACTAAACTTATTTTTTATATATTTGTTTTGATTTTATTATTGTAATTGAAAAATAAGTAATCATTGAGATAACTAATTATCTTTAGGTATTTTTTTTTTACGAAATTTTTATTACAAAGGCTTTTATGGATTATTTTACATCTAAAATGTAAAATATCTCTGGGTAGTGGTAAGTCAAGCGTAGCGTGCTCTATAATGATATTCTAGCTTTGATTGACCATCATGCGATCTGAAAATTTATCAATCATCGTTTGGTATAAGCCATTGAAACGAAAAAAAAAATTTTAACATTTTAATTATTGCTAGCATATTTACTATCTTCAATCGCAATCATGATAATAATTATGTAAATAATACATTATACCACCGACGTTTATAAAAATATTAAAAATAAGACGTGTCTTTTTTGAATTTGGAAAAATTAATTTTTGGTGAAAGAAGGTAGCATTGTACTTCATGTTAGGTGTAAGAGCATCCTCAGTTTAAACGCATGATAGCGAGAGCATGGCAAAAACCTCCCACAGTTCAAATAGGCACTGTAGCGCTGCTTCGCTTCTAAAGGTGGCCTTCCTGTAAACGTAAAAAGTAAATTTTACACCGATTCGTAAGAAAACCGACTTCAACTGTGAACATCGAGGTGAATATTTATTCAAAGCTACATAATCATGAAACAAAAATTATCTTTGCTCAAGTATTAATTTCCCAAAGTGTCGACAACTCCATACATCGACGCACCGTACAGCAAAAGTCGACGAGCTTTGAAGCTGTGCAAAAATCGAGAGCTATAATACACACGTATACGCGAGCGTTTTGAAAGAAGGAGTCGTCGTGCCCGCGAGGCGTCGAACAGCATCGGCCGCGTTAGAGCCGCGAAGATGACGACAGGGTACGGGAAAGGAGGAGAAAGAGATAGATACAAAGACGCGCGAGGCTGCGTATACATTCGGGAATGGATGTTTGGGGGTGCGCACGTGTATATATTATCGGGGCAGGAGGATGTGGATGAGATGCAACAATGGTAGGAGGGAGGGCATACACCACGGCCCACAATGCGCTCGGCCTGACTTCTTTGCGTGTCAAACGACTGAAAAGCCGCTCGCAGCAGCTCGTCCCGTACCTATATAGCAACACACACACACACACACACACACACACACACACACACACAGAGGTATACAGAGCCTCTACTTGGCAACGGGCAACGGTAGCAGCAGCAGTAATGGTGGTGGTGGTGGTGGTGGTAGTCGTGTACACGGTGTTGGTAAGAGAGAAAAGTGAGGTAGCAAGGGGGTAGGTGGTGGTCGTGTATATGAAAGGCCAGAGGAGGTGGGGGGTAGGGAGGTTGGGTGCTTTGTTTGGAAACAATGCCGATACTCACGGGCTACATCCTCATCTCCCATTCTTCGCGTTGACGCAGCGCACTCGCCGCCTCTCCCCCTTTCCTATTTCTATCTCTCCCGCACCTCGCCTGTATGTGCCCCCGGACGACGCGCCGCCACGAAAAAGGGTTGCAAAGGCTCTATACTTCCATCCCTGATTAAAGTTATTGGCCGCGCGTGTGGGCCTCGGCCTCGCTCTTTTTGTCGCGCCTCGAGAGCGAAGAACCGGAGGAGCCTCCAAGTGACGAGCAAACGAGTGAGCGTCGGAGAAAGAGAGGCGGGGGGGTAGTTGCTGCTGTCGCGTCTGACCGCACGCGGCTCTTTTCACTGCTGCGCTCTCCCTCCGCGTTTGGTTCTTCTGTCTGTCTACGCGCGAAAGCTGCGTTTCATTTCGTCTCTTTTTTTTTTCTCCTCCCGGCAGTGGGTAAGCGTGGTTTGCTCCCCGACACGCAGTTCGATTGATTTTTCGGTGGATTAGTTTTCTTTGTCTCCAGTTTCAACACCCGAGAGCCGTCACGAATATGCAACACAGTCCACCTGATGCACTAGAAAAAAAAAAAAAATAAAATAAATAATAATAATCACGAGCAAAAGCTCTTTGTCTTCGTAAAGACGACAAAAGAAAAAAGGGAAACTTTGACGAAACATTTCGTTCTTTTTCCATTCGGGGCAAAACAAAAGAAAACTCGGTGGGCATATAATCTCGAAAAAAACTCAGAGTCGAAGAAGGAGAAGAGCATCTCACTCGTGACTGCCAAAGTCTTTGGAGGAGCTTTCGCGTGTATACGTATACATGTATATCAGATCTACGCCCCTCTGGCCATTATTTTTTCTTTTATCAATCTGCGGGCTTTCAGAGTCGGAAAAATAGACGACGAGGAGAGCGCTGAAAGCTGCGCGATAAATCATGAGCGAAAAGCCGTATACGGTCGTATACACACACGTGACCGGCTGATGTGCTACAATTCAATAGGAATGGCAAAGGAGATGTATATGTGCACGCGTCCGTGGAGCAGTAGCCGGTAACCCCCCCTAGATGAGGTCTCCTGGCGTTTCCTTCCGCGCGCGTGAAAGGATGCCCCAATAATATTCCATTCACCCAAACTGCTCCACCCCCTCCCCTTTTAACCCCCGATTGCCATGCCACCTCGCCTTTCAAGTTATATACGCCACGCATTATCCACCGTCTCTCTTTAGACGTGTACATTTTATATCACATACTAGCTGCATCTTTCCTTTTTTCTTCTCAGCCGCCCTTTAGATCACGTAAATGGTTTTACTTTTTGCCCGTCCGCGACGTTGCTCTGACTTTTTTTTGCCAAATCAAACGCCACTCAAGTAAAAAATAATAAAAAAATAAAAATTAAAAAAAAACACCCGTAAATTGACCAAAAAATCAGAGCATCAATCAGTCGTATTTTTTAAAAAAGCGGTGGTCTCCCCTCGGTACATAGCCATTGATTTTTCATTCACCATCAGTTGCCTTTCAATAGTTTATTACGAGCCACTGGTCTCCCTCACTTCTTGTTCCCTCCTCGTCACCGTGCGCTCTACGTTTATTGAAAAAAAAAAATCTCCTCCACCCCTTTTTCTAAATCGTATACACTGTTGAGACATCGACAATCGGCCTCATTTGATATTCACGCGCCGGTCCGACCGTGCACGCACAATCGGGCAGCCCATTAAAGACACCAAGACTGACAATTTCCACGGTACACAATATATACGATCTCATACCCCTCAAAACAATCATCCCCCGGCTGCGTATATATACGGGCAAACAAACATCTCAGAACCAACCAAGCAAAAAGAGGGCAGGGTGAGACAAGTCGCTTAGACAACGGGCGCGCAATCGCAGCCGTCATCCCTGCAGTCGTCTCGCGTGCGTATAATACAATGTACTCAGCGTCGGAGAGGAGGCTCCGAGTGATTTACAGGCCTCGATAACTCGTTTGAGATAGTACGACACATTGTCGCAGCATCTGCCGACGTAATTAAGTGTCGCGTAATGCTCGCAGGGCCGTACATGGACTCGGATGTGGGCTTATCGGGCTGGGGGAGGGGCTTTACGCTTCATTAAAGGGTTGATATTGTTTTCTCGGCTCGTACACACGCGAATTTGGCCACCGTATATTGTTCATGTGTGTATTTACTTTAAAAAAAAAAAAAAAAAAAAAAAAAAAAAAACACTCGTTGCTTCGTTACCTACTATATTGCAGGGAAACTCAAAGGCGTAGGTGTGTATACCTTTTACAAATTACAGCGAAAAGGAAAAGATAGGCCTCGAAATAATGCTTGCCTGACCGCTTTTCTCGATATGGTCCCACTCTCTGGCTCCCTTCGCCCCCCCCCCTGTAGGTATTACACCCCCTTCTCTCTTTTTTGTGTTTCAATGGGACGGGCGCTGTAGCGGTACCGGCACGTGGTCGGGCTGCAGGGGTGATTATACATATGTATTCAAGCTTGTAGTAGGAAAAGGGGGAGAGCAGATCGCGTCGTGGGCATATTGTTCTAGGCTTTGGGTGCAAGTCTCTGCGGTGAAGGGGCGGCGCACGATTGCGGGTGTACGTTTTTATATAAATGCGTACATTACACTTCTACACGATAGGTACTTCGCGGCTAGAGATGAATTTTTTTTTCTTTCGACGGCACTCGTAAGGAAGTTTGTGCTCTTCAAATTGATTGTTTCGACGCTTCGAGGTTTGAAATTTTTGTTTTTCATGCTGATGCAGTGATGATAATTCGCATGGTATGGTAAATGTGAATAATCTTGTTATATACTCCAGAGCATTTTTTGAATCTGTCGATACTTATGCGAAATCGTACGAAATTAATATTTTTCAACAGTACAGTTTTCACGCGAGAATGACTTGTTTACTAAAATAATTAAAACTCTGTAGAACTGTATAGATTAAAGGCATCGTGGAGGGTACTCGATGTGCCCAGGGGAGAAAAGCACGTGCAGCCCCCCGATTACACATCAGCTGATGATATTCCGAGCTCGAGTTTACACAGCCGCAGAGAGACTCACAACCAAAGTTGGGGTAATCATAATAGCGAAGCCGATGATGCGTTAACCCCGTTAAGCTCCATGGACTATCTAGCTGTATACGAGAGAGATGCACGTGCATAGTATACATACAGGCATTTTAGGCGCATGTGTGGGTGTATGTGACTCGTGTAGTAAGTGTAGGGGGTGCCGAAAGGGGAAAAATGTAGAGTGGTGGTGGTGTGGGAGGATCCCCCCGCAGCATCGTTCTTATACGTATATTTCAGCGGAGCACCGCCAGCGTGACTTATGAGATTTAACGCATTCTCCATGCCCCGAGATTTAATTACGATGTTCGGGCTATTGTTGGCAGGAGCTGCCTGATATGACGACGAGTGCATGCGTGACTTGTGGCTTTGCAGGCTCGATGAATGGTAACTTTTTTCCCCCTTTACGATTGATGGCGTGATTACAGGTTTTTTTTTTTTTTTTTTTTTTTTTTTTATCAACAAGGAAAAATTGTCACTGTCCTCGTCTCGTAAATGTTGGAATCAATCTGAGTTTTGAATAAATTACATCCATAATGAATAGAAATGAGAGATCAGTCGGCTTTAAATCCTCCCCCCCCTCTCGTCCCATTTTAATGAGTCGTAACTGCTGTTCGCTCCACGGCACCGTACAACAATATCCCTGTCGTTGCTTCATTGGTTACTCTTCATGCGGCTATCGTTTATTGTATCTGACTTATCTCTTTACAGACCACGGTTATTACCAATATATCATATTCGTACCGAGCGATTTTATTGCGCTTTCAATTAAAAAAAAAAAAAAATTTTTTTGACAACATATTATAATACCTCGTTTGTACAAGGTTACTGTGTCTATTGATTATTAAAATTTTCGTGTATAATTGAACAAATGGATGCATCTGCTTTTTTGTATCTTGTAAAAAAAAAAAAAAAAAAAAAATTCGTTTCTAATCGCAGATTGTATAAAAACACGCAAAGCTTAAGAATAATCCTTCGAACTATCGCGTGAAAAAAAAATGTATATATAGCTATCCGTAAAAAATCGGGCCGTCTGTCGAAATAATCCATTCGGAACTGCAAAAGTTGAAGTAAAGGGAGACGAGAGAGCTTGCACCAGCAGCACAATGGAGCAGAGAAAGAAGAAGAAGCAGTGAGAGTCAAGCTTTTCTTCCCCTTCTCCTCCTCCTCCTCTTGTTCTCTCTCGTCGAGGTCGTCATATCTTTGCTATCTCGCGGAACTGATCTTATTGTGGCCGCAGCGTTGCGGAGGACGGGGATGGCCCAGTCAGCTATTATGTTTATTAAGTTGAGGGGGAAGGGGACGAAAGAATATAAGAAGGAGAAAGAGGGAGAGAGATCGCGAGGGGGACGTATTGTGGCCCGCGCATTGT
The DNA here is from genome assembly GCF_000648655.2 of Copidosoma floridanum. Next base: position 787,631 of record NW_019379577.1, on the reverse strand, counting down.
CTGCCCTATTGTGTGACATCACGGACCGATAACTGCCGATAAGAGCGAACAACTCCCACTCTTTCCTTTTTTATTTTTCGCTGGCTCGCTTGCGATCTTTTTTTTTTTTTTTTTTTTTTGTTCTGTGTACGTGTGTACGTGTGCGCGTGTACGTGCATTGATCTATCATCAGACGCGGATTTGAAAGGGGCCCCGAGTTGTTATTGTTGTCGATGTCGCCGAGTATGAAGGAGAAATCCGTCAACTGTATACATGGGTGTTAAGAATGTGGGGGGTGAGATTTTCTTTTCAAGCAAATTTTCAACCCTGAATGCATAAAACTCGGGTGGTCACTGGTGTATCGATATTTTCCTGCTGGAAATTGCACAACTGGTGTTTCGAAGAAAAGGAAGCTCTGTATAGACAAATTAACTTCTTCTCGAAAACATCGATACTTTATTGGTATTCTTGAAAAAAATAGAACATTTCGTACCGTGGGTACTAAGTACAACTTATACCCGCCAAAAGTAGAATAGTAGTTTTTTTGTACTATTTGCTCGATCGTCCAAAGTATGTCTGTAGGCGCGGAACAGTATTTTGTAAAGTACAGTATAAAAAAAAGAAAATTGTCTTTAAATCACAATTGGAACTATTGTAATTTTTTTAAATAAAAAATCCATAGATAAATTGGAAGATAAAAATCTATGACTAAATAAAATTTAGTTAAAGCACGTATTACGTAGGGTTGCAACAATTGGCCATTATTAGACTTTTATTATACTATTAGGACGCATTTTTGTTAAAACTCATTATTGTTTTTTCACTTTTTAATTTATCATTCAAAAAATAACCCATTACTTAAAAAATTTATCAATAAAAAAATTCAGTTAATGATTAAATGATCACCTAATTGATGCATACAAATTTTTAATCCTACGTATGGTTCCTGGTTGAACAAAAATTTAATTACAAACAACCATAAAGATTTTAACATATTTATACAAGTACAGGATGACTGTAATATTGGAGTAAGAAGCTTTGATCTCCTTAATTTTACAAATTTAGTGCAACAAGTGTTAATACACCTATATTTATCCATCATCGAATTCAATAAAACTTTACGACCATGATTGATGAAAATTTTCTCATTAAAACCTGCAGTTTCAATTCAGAATTAAATATCAAATAACCAATCAATTACAAGATTTTAAGTAAAAAACTTTTGAGTCACACACTGTAGATTGAAGTAACAATAAAATTTTTTTCAATCACGAATAACAAATGTGTAAGTAATTTACAAATGTAGCGATTTATTATCATGCACGAATTTCAATTGATTAATGCTCGCCCCCCCCCCCCTGATCCTTGTAAAAGGAAAATGTATATTACGATCAAGCACACTCTCGAATTTATTGATGAATGACAGTAGAGGGAAAACGATGATAAATCAAAAATTTATCAATTTCCTGTCCGTATGCGGCCAACGCATCACAAAAATATCCGTCCAATTAACCATTCTAACAAACACTCCGTACAAATCCACCCAACAATAAACTTCTTTCATCGAACTAATGATACATATTCCTGTCGCAGGTGCGAGACGAGAGCAGTTCTTCATCCGAGCAAACAATCTATTGGCATCGCACAAATGTGCACACACACACGTATAAAATGGATGGACTGCACACTTTGGGGTGAGTAATCGCTCTTAAGCTCATTAAACGTATGGTGCGCCCGTAGCCCCACGTATCGAACGAAACACGTATAAAAGAGCAATCGCTCCTTTCTCTCTCTCTCTCTCTTTTTTATACGCGTACGCGCACATGACCAACGATATTGTACTCATGAATGACAATGGCAGAACAATTCCCTGTAAGCTTTCCCCGCGCTTTTTTCATCTATTTTCTCTCTCTATACCCGTGCATTTTCATGCTAACCAATATACTTCTTTTTTTTTTTTTTATTCTTTTGACACGCTCAAGAAGAGAGAACACACTGGCGAATACGGCACCCATTTGTCACGGCGCGTGGATTTGCGTGGCTAACGGAGGGTGTTAGGGGAGAGCCAGTACTTACGGACGTACAGTGGAAATCGGTGCTCCCGAATTGCCAAAAATTCATCCCGAATCATAAGGGATGATAGAACAGGCATGAGGGCGTTGCATATGCTGCAGACGGATCGGTGGGTTTGGCGATGTTTTATGGCCCCGAAAAAAGGAAAAAAAATAAAGCAGGGCTATGATTTTTTTGGAAACACCCGAGGGGCTGCTGCATTGGAAAAATAATTATTCAACCCTACATACCCAATTGGAGTTGGAACGAATGATACTTACGATCGGAGCGTAAAGAGAAAAAAGGCCACGATGGCTCGAAACAACAGAAGCCTCGTATACTCGATGCTGTGCAGGTACATACTGCATTTGTGTGCTTGCGCAAGAGCAGTGTGTGTACCTATAAGCGTGAGCGCGCCTTTGAATCCTTAATTCCTTTTGAAGCCTCCTATTCTGGAGGGCAAAATGGCCGGGAACGAGCTCGTATTCTTCGCGGCTGAATGACGTATTGAGCGCGCTTACGCGAGTTTTATGTATACACGTGCAGTTTCTTTCATCACATTATGGCTCGATGTTACCTATATATTTATGTATACAGTTTTCGCTCGTCCATGCAACTTATACGACCATCCTAGTCGACTTACATTTCATGTATACACGACCCCTCGTTTGGCAGCGTTTTTTTACGTCCACACGGAAAAGATGAGAGACCTTACGACTACATGGGTTCACAGGTATTTCGGTATTCGTACTCTGCGCAATTATTCAACACACTAATCACTATTTTGCCCTTTATTTACAATGTATCCATGATGTGTGTACGTGTAGGCATATGATCGTCGAGGGACCATTTTCGTTCTTGTGTGCCTACATGAGTAATATAAAGGGAAAGAGAGACAGACGAGTTTAATACTGACTCGTATATGTAGCTCACGCGTAACGTACTTCTTTCAGGTGCCATTACATTTTAAAAGTCGATTGGCTCCCTCTCTTTTAGTTGCAATATACATGGGGTCTCTGTACACCGATTACCTTTTTTTTCTTTTCAATAGCTTCTCCCTATAATCTTATGGCCCCCTCCCTTATTTTTTATAACTACAGCTCGCGCTACTATACGGGCATTTTGCAGTAACCAGGCATCTTATATATATATGATAATGTTGGGATTGGAATTTATTTTCGAGGTCTATTCGATGAATCTTTTTATTCTGTATACTTACTTACTCTTGGCTACTGAAAATGTAAAAAAAAAAAAAAAAAGAAAAAAAAAAAGATGCGCCTACACACCGATGTGACGGATTGTCCATCCTGGATGACAGTAGCAAGTGACGTGCATAGAACACCATACACCCACCTCCAGAGAAACTCGAAGAGTAGAACGAAAAGTACTTACATGCCATGTATATGCATATATTATATCATCCATGGAAGAAGAGACAAAATAGACGCCGAGAGAGAGAGGGAGAGAGAAGGATGCCTCGCGCATTGTGACACGTTCCATCGCGTCCTCTCTACTGAGCCAAACTCTCGCGCTCTGGGCTTCGGCACAACACGCATAATACACAACACACGCGCGCATCATATACATAGACGAGGACGCACAATAGCTTCGCTGGTATGAATAAGTACAACAGACACACAGGTAGAGAAAGAGGGGCCGGGGGTAGTAGCAGGGGCGAAGTAGAATAGAGTACGTGAATGAGGAACCCATTTGATAACACACGCCTCCACCTCCGCGGCGGCTGAGCAGGGCGGTGGTGGGGTGCACCAGCGCCGAGGTCCATTGTGCCGCTTCCTATTCAACCTCCGCCGCGCGCTCCTCTCTCTCTGTGCCCTCTTTCTCTGTCTCTTGCGTGCTTTTTGCTTTCTCCTCCCCCCCCTCCCTCCGCGTGTGGTGTGCACCCGCACTTTGGTGCGCATCAGCCACTGTACGACCCTCCAGCCATTGTCAGTCGATATTGTCCTTTCCTTGTTTTCTTTCTTCCGTGCACGCGCCCCCCCCCCCCCCGCTGTAGACCTCTTTTTCGCGAAAATCACCCTCCTCCTCCTCCCGTTTTCGCTCGTCCTCCGCTTTTACTTTATTCCTCTTCTTCTCCAACTTAATCTCTTGAGTTACCAATTTTATCTATTTCTTTTCCTTTGTTTTCACGTGCACTGCCCTGGTATTTTCTTTTCTCTCTCTCACAGTATTAAATGTTTTTAAATTACAACGTAATGTATAAACATAATAATACCAATACCTAACTTTGGCACCTCCTCGATGTACAAAAGGTAAGTCTCATTTTGATTATTTCAGTTTAAAAAAATTATATTTTGATTCGTACCATTTATCTGGTAAATCTTCATAATTTTATTTTACTCTGAAATAAATCATTTTGGTTATGCGACCATCACAAAGCTTGCTTTGCGACGAAATTAAGACGATGTAATTATCTCAACATCTGGGACAATACCTTTGTCTGTCCTTGAAAATTGTGATACAAAGGCGTCAATATTTTCATTTTGTCTCTTTTTCATTATTAAAATCATCCCTTTGAAGAAGAAACGTTTAACATGCAAAATCCGTAATCCATAAATCGTCAAAATTTAGGTATATACTGTAATAATACATTTTTTTTACTATAGGCAAAAGCTCGTCCCGATGTTTAACAGTCCCCCAGCCATACCGATCTAGCCGATTCCCCCATCAAACATCCCTCCACGGACCACACACGATATTTTTGCCATCTCCCAGCACACATAGAACAAAGTGCCCATATAGTACAGCAACAACGGTACACCTCACGTCTCCCCTTATCCTCTCCCGTGTATATAGCTGCACTTGCCCTCAAAAGCTCATCGCAGTCTCGGATGGCGGTGCCACCGAGAGAGTGCGGGCGCGCTCGTATTATACGAGAGCGCGAGCTCACGTGCAGAACAATGCGAAAAACAAAGGGGGGGAAGGAGTTGATCAGTACCGATGATCGCGGGGAATTCAACTGATTGGGAACGATTTTTGGATCTTTGAAGTCGGGGTATCACGATTGACAACGCGATCGTGACTCTTCCGCAACGCGTGATTATTGCTCGTGCGGTATCTTTTTTAGGACTTTTGCGTGAATCTCAATTAACCGATTCGGGAGCCTCTGGTTTGTCCGTAACTATCTTTTCATCGAATATTTATTGTCAGACTTGAGTGAAAAAATCTTTTTTCCGACTCATGTCATACCGATCTTCAAAATGTATTGTTAAAAATTAACATTATTCTCCCTCCGATCTTCCATCGCTTGAAGTGTATAATTTTGAGCTCGAATCTACACGGCTATTATGCAGTTAACAGCCTAGATTGCAAGCACGCTCGTGAATGATCGATCAAGTGACAACGGAGCTCCTCGACCACGGCACACATCACTCGATCCTCTTCTCCCCTCCTCATTGTTTCGAGTAACCCGTTCGCCCATCAGATCACTAAAATAGCTATAAAAAAAAATCGGTAGGGACGTAAATAGAAAAAAAAATCGAGTGGTTGATCGCGGCGGTCTGAGCACCCCTGGTCGCACCTGAATAGATACATTGTGTGCATGCCGGTGCACCCTATTCAGGTGGACTCTGTGGAAGGGGAGGAGTAGAAAGAACGGGCCGATTGTTCTCGCCAGCCGTAACAACAATAATGGTAGCGCGCGCGTGTCTCTCCTCCCACTACCTGTATTATGCGTCCTCTCTTTCGCGCGCGCCTGGTGTACGCGTACTTTTGCTCTTTATTTTTTATCTTTGTCCAGTGATGGAGCATGTACGAGAAATCATACGGATGTGTTAATAAGTTGTACATATTGTTTATTCAATTGTTATTTATGAATAGAAAAAATTAAATAATTATATATTTTTT
>NW_019379577.1:740301-774584 GCF_000648655.2 Copidosoma floridanum | reverse complement strand
GTACATAAAAAAAAAAAAAAAAAAGTGTAGAATTTTTTGGATGATTTTCCTGCCTTACCAAATAAATTTCTTTTATATTATTCCTTATTTAGTATTTATTTTAATTTTTTTAAATATAGTGGTTTAATGCTGATAATAAAAATCCATTTAAAGTTTCTGTTTTTTAGTAGAGAAGTTAAGTACCTGGCATTATCGGAGCTATCATATGAATCTTGCCTAAAAATATACCCACCTTATCTGTTACAAAAAATACTTAATTGATCGTTGTTTGGAATACTTGGTAGGTTATATTAAAATTTATATCATTGCTTTTTCTAAATATTAAGCTATACTTATGAATTACATCGGATATTCTCTCAACACGTCCAAATTAATAAATGCCTAGTGAAAAAAAATTAATAATTCGTGTTTTATTATGTTGTAATCAAACACAATTAAATATGTAATCTTGGTTAATAGTCACTTTTTATCCAATTCTTTTTAACAGAAACGCCAAAAGTTACATCTATTTTCGAACACATACAAAAATTATGTTGCGAAAAGTTACTATAATTCAATTCAGCAAAAATGGAGCTTTATTAGATTTAAATTCACAACGAAAGAAAAAAAAAAAAAAAATTGATAGCGTTGTAAAATTCAATTGCCAATAAAAAAACACTTGGCTATTCTGCCAGAGCATGCACGATAAATGTCTCTGCAATGCAGATCTGCTTCCCCGTAAAACATGTGCAGCGTCATCTATTACCCATAGCCGCAAGTCTACAGCTCAAGCGCAGACGTACTGTTTTATAGGCTATCGATCGCAAAATACTCCCTCGCGACTCGCAAGTTGAGCTTTCGACCGCTTGGTGTAGTCCGGTTAAGCTTATTGCACGATATGTCAATCAGAGCTTTTTTCCGAAAAAACCAAATTTCCATATTTTTTCCCGACGTCCACGTTATTTGCTTCAAAGAGTATCACTGCCTTTGCTTTTTTTCGCAAGCCGATCCAACCACCCCTCGATATTTTACAGCCCCGTCCAAGTACCTTCCACAAGCGGCGAAAAAGTTTAGCATTTAGTATATAAGAAGCCTCTCGCTGTGTCAAGCTCACGAGATGGTCCGATGCTACTCAGGTTGCTTCGACTCGCAAGCGTCAATCAGCCAAAGCTAGCACCGGGAGAACGGTCTTGGCGAATCAACGGCTCTCGGACCGCCGCGGGTTTACCGGCTGGAACGAAGACTTCGGAGACGTGTGTGTTGTTGTTGTTGTGTTGTTGTTGACGATGTTTGTGTGCGCCCTGGCAGTGCCGCGCGAAGCCCGCATTGCAGCTTTTTCAAGTATTCCAATTGTTGTATACGTGCGAAAGAGAGAGAGAGTGCGATCTTAGTCATGTATTGTAATGATATATAGCTTAGCGTTGTGTAGGTATATATAAAATTGTGCTGTACAGCACATCTATACGCTACTGGCGACAAAGGTCGTGATGGAGTCAAGTAGTAGTGACAATATCGATTACTCTGTATAGCGGGCTTTCGACTCTATACTTGTATGTAGTGTCGGGACGTGTATTGTACACATGCTAGCAATAATCCCAGTCGTTTACTGTGGTATAAATATAAATAAACGCGCGGTGAATACTTTGGGGCGCGAGTGTGCGGACGCGATAGGCACGTTTACCACCCACACCACCACCACCGACCCTCGAAGATGTCGCTATATCCGAATCTGGAGGACTCTGTGGCCAGCCGCTCGCGGTTTCCAGCGCTCGTTCTTGGCTAACCACTTCTGGATGCCGAGGCTAGTTCGGCGGTTCGGGTTGGAGAGGAGCTAGCAACTCCGGGTAACTGTAGTAGCGACTTTGACCATCTCTTTTTGCGAATTTCGAGATGCGTCGCGCGTGCACAACAACGGACCGAAATTTTAAATAACTAATACGTTGTGTTGTTACAACGAGCTCCTGATACACACTCGTGAAAAACTATTTTCTGTTGTTTTTTTATTTTATTTTTTTTTTTGTTTTTTGTTTTTAGGATAAAGGTCGGCCAAAATTGTTAGGTGACACAGTTGTAAAGCTTTTTTGTTCCAACGGATGTACAAATTTGTAAAATATTTTTGAAAAAAATTTTAAAGTGACGAGTGGCAAAATAATCCTTTTTTTTTGTGAATATTAGAAAAAAATCAAAACGCATACAAGAATATAATAATATTGTTGTTAGCTGAAAAATTTATGCACACAATTTTTTGTTTTATTTACATATCGAATTACCACTTAAATTGTAAAAAAATCGATGGTATATTTCTGAAGAGAAAACATGGTTGAAGTAAAAGCATCCGGGGTACGCGAGTATAGTACAAATATTAGGTACGAAGTTAATGTTGACTAGTATATGTCTTACTGTGGAAAAGAAAAAAAAATTAAATATGAAATATTTTTACATTGATCTACATTTGATCAATATTTGTACACAAATACTGAAAATCGGAAGCGGTAGTAGTAACAAAGAATATTAAAATTTATGCTGAAAGCAAGTGNGGCCCCAGAGTAACACCCCCTCATAATGGGTTCAGCCGTCCGCGAGCAAGAGAGAGAGAGAGAGCGCGCAAAGCCATCCACAGCCACCCTCTCTCGGAAGAGCCTCGGGCGCTGCTCTGATGGAGGATGCTGCTGCGAGGGCGAGGGTGGAAGAAGCGAGAGAGGGAGAGGCCAGCGGAAGCCATATTGATTTCCCTATGTTTCCTGTGTTGTTACTATAGCGCCCGCCGGCCCAACGAGAGACCATTCGCTCTGGTGTATACACCTCACAATACACACTTTTTCCCATCGAATTGTTCAGCTTTGTGTCAAACGATCAGCGTTTATTGTATTCCCCTTTGGATGTATTAATTAATAACGATTTAATATTGAGCATCACCATGTTTTCTGATACATCAATCGAAACCAACGTTCGATAATAGCATCGTTGTCACACAGTAGTGGGTAACTAACATTAGACGTTACACAAAGATTTTTTTGAAGACATCAATTTCATTCATTTATTTATACTTTTGTTTTAAAACATAACAAATACGAAAAAAATCATTTTTCATCAAACATTTATCACGTACACACGTATTTACGTACTTAAATAAAAAAAAAAGAGTAATTTAATGTAAAAACATAGAGAAAAAGCTGATGAAAATATGTAAAAATATTCTTAACATGAAGTACTAAACATCACTATAAATACTGTGACTTGGGCTGATCTAAAGTGCATTAAAAATTTTTAATGTAATCACTGAGCAAAAAAGAAACCAATTTTTTGACTTCAAAAAATTATTCAAATAAATTTTGTTGAATAAACAATGATAACAATAAATAAGTAATCCACGCGTACTTAATAACTGTAGGGAATTGGATAAAGCAAGTTCTAAAATTTTTAGACTTCAAATGGCATCTAGCGGTAATGTCGCGTAGTTAACACCATATTTTATTGATTTTTTAGTAACACTGTTACCTAGCTGTAAAGTCCCTTCCTTGTAGTTCCGACGTTGATCGTGTGGTGGCTTCACGTTGTCCTACCTAGTACATTTGAACATTATTATTTTTTTTCTAAAAAACTATGGTGTAGAACAACAAAAGAGATTAATAAATCGATAGAAATAAAAAAATCTGATTGACTGCAACTTTGTTCTATGCTGTGCCATAAAGAGTGAGTGTCTCAAAAAAATAAAAAAAGTCTCTTCCGCAAGTGGCGAAAACAGAGCTCGGTTTGTATATAAGGACGCTTCACCGTCTAGTTACATAGGGTGGTCCGATGCTACTTACGCAACTCCAGTGTGGTCATGCCTGTGTCAGTGAGAGTTGTCTCGGAGCGGCATAGTTTGATGAGTTGTATGTGGCTTGGTACAGACGGCTTGAGATGACTGCAGTGCTGCGTACCTAGTGCAAAGCGCGGTCATCGTGAGAAGTCTGTGCGCGCGAGGCTCTGCATTTGAAATACGTGTTTGCAGTGGGACGGGGCGTAAGATCTGTGCCGACCCCCGCCCGGTCGTGGAAAACTCAACATCTGCCAGGGTTTATCCGGTGACCCTGAAGTGTGCGGCATGACACGTGTGTCGCGCAGAAGAATTCAACATCTTCTCTTCATCATCATCATCAAATAACCATCATTGATCCCTTCAAACCCTGATCAGGTATACATGTTTGAAAAAAACAATAGGGGAGGACTCTCCCAACACCGGTTTTCAGATGACTGCAACGGCTGACCCGGACACCGACGGAGTATAGTAAACAAGAGGTTGTGTTATCGATCCGACGAAGGTGTTCGGTACCACGACTCTTCGCCGACGACGATTCACCTCGTCGCCGAATGAGCACACCTGAGCGACAGTTGCCGGCACAACATGTACCATCTGGGGATTTTTCAGAGAATACTCTGAGCAGCTATAGTAGCGACTGCGACCACCCTTTTGTCATTAAAAAATTTCAATAGAAAACATTATGCAAATAAATCAACATTTTATGTGTTAAGTATTTATATGGGCCAAACTCTCGTGTTTGTATGCTGTGAAATTCATCTTTTCTTTTTCGTACTACAGGTAGGTATAATATAGGTCTAATATATTTACGCGGTATGGACGATCGGTAACAGAAATGTTATGAGTAGTCGGTAATGTAGTTGCATGTTGTGTCGATAATACCAGCAGTGGAGTCTTGGGAAACGTTCGACAGATGGCACACTTCAAAGTTTTGCCGGACGACAAATTCTGTTCTCTATACAAAGTATTGCAATAATGAATTAAGTGTAATTTACATTCAAAGGTAAGATATTGCAGAATTTCAGGCGATGCTTACTACATCGCAATATTGCCAATTTGAGCACGTATTTACTCATGAGTATTTACCGTAAATGCATTTGTTTTTTTTTTTCTTTACATATAGTTGTTAAGTAGTAACATCAAATTGTTATATTGCGTACATATAAGAATTTTTTAATAGCGCAATGCCATCTCATTGGTTCAAAATTAACTGGAATAAATTACTACTTGATGCCAACTTACTCTTGAGTTTTTAACATCCAAAATGTGCAACAAACGTTAAGCCGAAAATGAAAAAAAAAATAGGATTATTTTCAGTTTATTTTCAATTTAATGTAGTACAGATGTGTATCGATTGTATCTTTTACTTCAATTGGTTATTTATAATAATGTCGTGTACACTGAGAGATAACATCTCATTATATAATTTATATACATCATTTCATTACGTACACGTGTGTGCAATAAACAAGCTATTGTTGTATCGTTTGATTGGTATTAGTTCAGTTCAGTTCGTTGATTGTCAGATTGCAGAGACAAAAATGAATGTACTACCAACGAAATCGAAACAATCGCTTTGATGAAATTGTAACTTTTGCAAAATTCCGATGTTCCGATGCCTACACCTCTACAATCACTCGTTTTTTTTTATTTCCTCAAATCCTCATCGATCCCTCCGAAAATCTCTCAAAAAACAGAAAAGCAGAAAAAAAAAAAAAAAAACGTGAAATTCAGCTTCCCACGCCAGTCCTCTCGTCGAGGCACTGCTATCATCTCTCTCTCTCGCACTCGAGAGAAACCGAAAGAGGAGCCCTAGCAACGCACATGCGCCCTTAACTCCCAGACTCGCCCCGTCTCTCTCGACTCCCGTTGCAGGGGATTGGCCCCAGAGTAACACCCCCTCATAATGGGTTCAGCCGTCCGCGAGCAAGAGAGAGAGAGAGAGCGCGCAAAGCCATCCACAGCCACCCTCTCTCGGAAGAGCCTCGGGCGCTGCTCTGATGGAGGATGCTGCTGCGAGGGCGAGGGTGGAAGAAGCGAGAGAGGGAGAGGCCAGCGGAAGCCATATTGATTTCCCTATGTTTCCTGTGTTGTTACTATAGCGCCCGCCGGCCCAACGAGAGACCATTCGCTCTGGTGTATACACCTCACAATACACACTTTTTCCCATCGAATTGTTCAGCTTTGTGTCAAACGATCAGCGCGTCAGTTTCACAAAATATTATTCACTCACGAGTCCGTAATTTCACAAGTAGGTGAAGCATGGTGTGCTCGAGCATCGGGGAACAGTACAGAGATTTCGATTAAATAAAAATAATGAGGTTACACGGTACAAAGAGGGGGTGTAAAGGACCACAAAAAAAAAAAAAAAAAAAAGAAAAGAAGAAATGATTCCCCCCAAAGGGAGGAGTATGTGTTTCGCGTGCTCTCCTGCGTTCGCCTCGGCGATAATAATGAAGAGGGTGTCGGGACCGTTTTATTGTTTCGCGCCTTTACTCTCGCGAGCACCCGACAACGCGTGAACTGATTCGTGCGCACGAGTACCACACGTAATATAAATGTACTTCGTATTACCAACGAGAGTGTGAAATTAGGGTGTAACGCGAGCTTATTAGTACATCAGACTCGCCCTTTCGCTCTTGTATTCAATGTATTTTTCTTTTTTTTTTTTTTCCTGTAAAAAAAATACAGCTCGTCTCTTTTGTGCGCGACTCTTCGGTTCGATTGCACAGCGCGTCTTTTTTTATTTGTATACCTTCGAGGTGTGAGCGGTGCGCGTCGAGTGGTCGCGTGTACCCAAGTGATTACGGCAAACACCAGCTCGAGCTTCTCGAGGATACACATTATACACATTTTCACTCTCAATCCCTTAATTAGAGAACCAAAGTAAGTGATACAGTCTCACTGTCAGTCGTCGGGCATGGGTGTATATTTTGTCGGGATTTTAAAAAACACGCTAGACGATCCCTAAAGTATCTGGGTGGTCCTTGCCACCCTGCATACTCCAGTCGATTTAATATTCCACACGCAACTCGTCTTTGACTAAATTAAAATCGCGCAGACACATACTTAGTTTCTAAAAGTCAACGATATCGCCAATGGCGGACTTACGATACTCTTACTCGAATAATTTCTCTCTCTCTCTCTCTCTCTCTTTTGCGTCGATTTGTACGATTTAAAGAGACCACACGCGAAACTCCCATTCACCTTTGCCGCGTGTGTGCGTGGCAGCCCATTGAGAGCCCAGTGGAAAAATAAAGCAGCAGCGGCAGTCTAGAGCACATTGAGCGAGAAAGGATGTATGTACATTATGCAAGTAATGAGTCGTGGGTATGGAAAAAAAAAGGAATGAAAACGAGAGAGGAAGCCACGGTACCGCGCGAATCGAAACTGGTAGTCCCGCGAGATAAATTTCATTCCCTCTCTCTGCAGGTTTCATTTTTTTTTTTTTTTTTTCCTCCTTTCTCTCGCTCACTTGCACGCTAATAGATGGCCGTAACAGATTTTGCAATACTCGCGCGGCGAATAAGCCAGCGCTACTACTCCGCTGCTGTGCTCCTCGCTTGTTGATGCATGGCTCGGTAATGGCTACAATACAAGCCAGCTTACAAGAGAAGAGAGCCCGACCGAGGGCTGGGAGCTTCTACATCCTCTGCGCAACTTTAGATTTATTGCCCCCCTCCTTCGCATCCTTGCTCCCTCTCTCTCTCTCTCTCTTGGCAGCGCGCTGCTGCGCGGCGGATTCCGAGATTCCCCTGGTTTGTCCTTATAAATAGCTTCTATTAATTGACCCGAGGTCTACGCGAGAAATGCCGGGAAGAGGAACGGGGAAAACGGAAAGAATGGAGGGACAAATTTTTCCTTCCGCTAGCCCTGTTATGTAATCAACGAATCGATCCTACGTGGACCCGGTGGATGTAGAGGGGTTGTTTTTACGAAAAATGAATTCGACGACAAGTTATCAAATTACGCATTTTTTGTTTCCTGCACCCATAGCTTTCTCGCTCTTGAACGATTCGCTATGTGCAATAATGATGCCGATGACAATTGATATAGAATATTACCGATCGCTGATCGGGAAATCATCCCAATTAAATGCACAAAGATCTAAAACATCGATGCACGTCACGTCTGTATCCCCCCAATCGATGGCAATAAAACACACCTCGATGCTAAAGTGCGATCATACAGTTACAAACTGGTCAAAAACACCTCCGTCCTCCCGATTCCCGATACTCTATACATTTAACGAACGTATAACGCTCCCGCGTGCTAACGCCGGTTACAAAACTCACCTATACGTCGTCCCATACGTCAAGTTAACAATCTCATGCTGCATCCGAATCACGTGTGTATACGTACTCGAAAGGGCTCGATTTTGCGGGGAGTTGGCGCTGTTCTTTTGTTCAGCGCTATATACCCGTCGCCGATAATTGACAGCACATCGCCGCGAACAATACGCCGATGCGCGCTCTGCACACGCACTCGCACATACGTAGCTTTCTCGCGAGCTCGTATCTCCATATGTGCATGCGTCCCCCGACATCAGGCATTTCTTCCGCTCTCACTCATCGTTGCTGTTTTCGGTGGCGTATCGAGTTCTCGCACGCGTGTTATCTGTTACCATTAGGCTTGTCGATAATTATCATCATATTACGCATTTGCTTGTGAGTTCTGTTTGATACGGGAAATACAACTTGATTTAAGATTAGAAAATTCGCACCTATATATTGCAATAAAAGTTCACACATTTATATACATTATGATGCTAATTGAACTGCCAAAACGGCATCATATCAAGTCAATATACCAACTCTAGTAAATATATATGTATTTATTTGAATTTTATTTTACAAAACTATATTAATAAAAAAAAGCATAGCAGTGGTAAAAAAACCTCTAATTTTATAATTTATGCATCAACCCTCGCTCATGTTATTCAGTTTCCCATCTTTACCTAATGAAAGACACATCCAGAGAAGCGTAATAAAATTTTTCTCCCATCGCCCAATGATATATACACACCGATTGGCAATAAACAACCGAGAAAGGGAAACTGTAATACGTGCTTAGCAGCACATGTACGTACGATGGGTGTGCGAGGTCGATCGTGTTTCGTGCTCGAAGCAATTATCACCATTTAAGAAACCATCCATATCCATCCGATCGTCCCCCCACGTACGCGTATTAGGTCCCATTTCCCATTAAATCACTCGTAGCCGTCTCTCTCTCTCCCGAAACAATCAATTACCCAATCAATCTACTTCTCCGATACCCTATTCTTTTTCTCCCATCGGAGAGCAGTAGCGGCAGCAGCATGAGGCCGGCATCAATAATCACACGTTAGCGTCCCACCACCCACTACGCGTGCACGTATAAGTATATGAGCGATGGTACATATACGTATAGGTCGATGTCGGTGCGCGTGTCCCGCGAAATTTAAATTGAGTAGCCCATCACGGGACTTTTGGCTACGCCACGTGTCTCTTCCCACCCCCCAAACCCCCCGTTGAAATTAGACGCCCACATCGGACGCGCGTGCGTGATGTACCTTATAATAGGCACATGTAAGTCTACCGTGCAAACGGTGCGGCCACGCGCATTAAAACGAACGGCACACACTTAATAGCGACTTGCCGTGATCCTCTTGGTCCATTATATATATATATATATATATACACATGTGTGTACATCCAACTGCATGTGTTGTATCTGTCTATACGGACCATATATATATTGTGTACGTATAGAACTTGCGTGCGAAGATGGTACTTATGATGCCGCTGCGTGGGCGGGCTGGCCCGTCACAACAAGCGCCCCTGCCCATCAGCACGCGACTTATTTCTCTTGGGCGTTTTTTAATTTTTTTTTTGTTTTTTGCTTTTGATTTGTTTCTTTTTGTCTGGCTACACTTTTTGTAGCCATCACTCGGTCGTTCCTAATCGATGGGCGGAGATGATTGGGCCCGAAACTTTGTACCGTCTACGTAATTTTTTTTTTTTTAGAAAGCGAAAACTATGAAAAAACAAACAAAGAGTCATCCCGAGGGTCGCCGCTACTAGTTGAACGCTCTCGGCATCCGAAATTCCAAAGGAGGGGGGAGGGGGGAGCACGCAAATGTACCATGGGTACACACACCGCAATGACTATTTAGATGAACCACCATGAGGTTCTCCCGCCGACCCTCACGGCGAAATTTATGCAAAAACATGCACTCATGCAAAAAACCGACGGCACTCATCACGCGCATATGAATTTCATACTCTTCAACTCTCGTCCAAAGCAGCTGAATTATTCAACTCACCCCAACGTAACATCATCAAAATTAATTTTTACCGTCCATACGCGTGAATCGCGTATACCCATACCTATACCTGCACGATGGTTAATGATGGTGAAAATGTTACATCCACTCGAAAAAGACTGTACATATGTATACCACACGATGAACGTGCATGCGTCCACTTGAACGTGTATATATATCCACACCTGGACGGGCCACAGACTCGTCTTCTCGGCTCGCTCGGCCGAGTGAGCTTCCGTGAGCTCGGAGTGGCTTAATAAAGCGATATTAAATCAGCGGGGGGTGTCCTTCCCTCTCTCGTGTATATGAAGCCACTGTCGCTCGCCGCTACGTATACAGATATTCCGTCGAGGAGACCAAGGGAAAAAGTGACGGGAGGGTATGTATATATAGGGGCCTTCGTTTTCATTATTATTCATGTATACCAACTATATGATACGCCCAAATACATTATATACATATATATATACATCGGGACGGGCACGCGTCCTTTCGTTCGTCCGGTTGAGAGTATGACTGCGCCACCGCTGCTTTATGCTTCACGTCGATGCTTCATACATATGCCTATACGTGCATGGATTCATAAGGGATATGTATAGGGGGTGGTTGTACTACTATACCTCGTAATCCTCGTGGTGTTTTACATGTTATGAGTATATAAGCGAACAGTGCCGCTGATTTTTTTTACTTATATTAGCTATAAGTTGTGTACGTATATAATTAAGTGCCACGTTTTTCTACTCCACTCCTCCTCTTCGTCCTCTTACAACTTGACGAGTTGCTAATAGCTCGTGTGTACCATACACCACTTGCTGTACACGTTAGATCTCATTTAGCCTGAAGAGTACAGGTATGCATTATATACCTAATGTATATGCGTCGAGCACTCGAGGATAAATTATTCGACACAGGCTCGCATAACGATTTTCGATCGGAGGCGCGGATAGATGCACAGTGAACAAAAAGCCAACCACTTGGGGCGGGGGGGGGGGGAACCCGTTGTGACGCTACAATATTCCTCCTGTGACCAACAAAAGTTGCTCCCCGGTGTAATATTCTCGCAGGTTTTCTGCTGCTCGTGGAGGAAGAAGAAGAAAAGAAAAAAAAAAAAATCAGCAAAGAAGACGAGAGGGAGGAGGCCGGCAATCGGACGGAAGCCGGGGGGTCGCGATATTGCGATCCTCCTGCCGATATACGTACACGCACACACGTGTACATCCCATACAAAGTGTACCTATCTACATATATACGTTATGTTATATGTAGGCTTGGCGCACGCATGACTTGCCCCGGAGCCGGCTTAACGGACTCGCGCAGCTATTCGAGAGGAGGAACAGATGTCGATGCGAGCACTTACCTTACATATTTCGTGTGTGTATACACCCATGGGTGAACGCGAAGAGGCTCTTCGAGGGACAAACAATCGTAAAGAGGCCCGGCCCTCGTCATTATCGCTTTTGGGCTTTCGTCTCCACGCATGTGCATATACATGTACCGCACTGGTGTTGCGTGGCTTTTCATATATTGTTGTTATTATAATTGTTGACGCGTACGTGTGCTGCCCACATATACGCACATGTACGTGCTCGTTGGTCTCTTATCTCTTCGAAAGATGTAGCTGTGGCTAGGGGTCGAGCTTTCGATTTCGCTACACTTGATCCCCTTACGCTATGGCTGGAGTATAGGTTTGTTGAAAGGATGGGTCGGCTGAAATTTGTGACCTTTAACTGTTACTACAAACATTGATTTTCCAAGATACTGTCCATATATAGCGTTAATTATCAATAGAGGCGCAGCGACTTTTTGCAAGCTCCGTTGTTCATGAAAAAAAAAAAGACATGGAAAAAAACGGGGATTATAAGGGTATAGCTCGGTGAAAAAAAAAAAAAAAAAAAAAAAAATGAATAGAAGGAAGATACTGGAGAAGGCAAACTTTAGCGCGCTCGACTGCGTGATTTTCGATTTCTGCGTGTACTCATCTTCGGTGTATTATATATAGCGGGTGTATATGGTATAGCGCACCGAGAGACGGGGTGCAAAAGTACACGTTGTGCTGTACCTACACAGCGTCAGAGAAAAGAGAGAGAGAGAGAAATATGAAGAGGTTAGGAGCCGCCTGTCGAGGGGTTGTTCCGAGCGCCCGCACATCATACACATAAGTCGGGGTGGCCCGGCGAAAACCGACAGACAAGCGGTAAAAAACATGACGACTACTACTACTACCACGGTGTAGGAAAGGGGGAGGGGGAGAGATGCTCGGTGCGCGTCACGCGGCTACAGAGAGATGCTAGAGACGAGGAGGAGCGAGGGGGTGGGTGTATGTTGTGTTTGCTGGTACGGGGAGCGAAAAAAAAAAAAAAAAAGAATCTGCTAAACCGCAGGGAAGGAAAATCGAGCGCGCCGATCGTCCACTCGAGAGAGCTTGCCTCGGTCCTATCTCTCGTGCAGCTTCCTTTCCTTTTTCTCGCTGGGGGGCTCGATTCTTTCCGGTGCCTCCTCTATCAATGTCCCGTAGAGTTTTTTTTTCTACGATGCATTTTATTATTTAAAAAAAAAGGAGGCCATATTATATTGTTTGAATAAAAGAAAGGAGGGAGGGTTAAAGGGCACCGAGCTCGTGTACTTGTAGAGTCTCAGCTGAAAATCTGCGCAACTCCGTGCGTGCACGTCGTCCCCGAGTGGGTGTATAGGTACGGCAAATCTCACTCGAAACTACGGAGCAAAGCTCCGCTTGAGTCTCCATATGCATATATACGTACGTACGAGGCACCTACACAAATCGAGACAAGTAAGAGAGAACAGCGCAGCCCCTTGCATGCGCACGGCACTCGACTATCCCTCGTCCACACACGAGTACGTACCGAGAGAGTAGGTGCAGACGTGCTAGGAGTCGGAGGGTGGGGGGAAATTATCACGGGGTATCATATGGGGCCTCTCGACGAGAGCGAACCCCATGCGCTTTAAATCTATGGGGTATATAGGGTACCTATATACGCAACGTGTAGTACGAGGGGGTCGCAGCAAAAGTGGAGCTCCCCGGCGTGTGGAGTCTGCGTATACGTACATTATATGTATACATGTACCGCCAAATCCACCGCAAATGCCGTCGAGTGTGCTTCTTCGTCTTCTTCTTCTTCGGGGGTTGCGCCCAGCACTTGCGGACTACTCGCTACTGCTGTTGTACTTATCGGTAGGTACGTGAGTAAGAGTTGTACGGTGTACAAGGGCCGACGACGAGCAAAGGCTGCGGCAGCACACCCGGTATACGCACTTGAACTAGTTGGGGACCACCGAGTGGCTCGCTCGAGCTTTGCTCTATACACGTATATGGTTTAGGGATGTGTGCGTGCTGTGTTTTAGATGATGACGATGTACCTATATATAACATATATTATTCGCGTCGTCTTGCGTTACTGCAATAGAATGTTATGAATATATATTATTTCATGGATGTAGGGCGTGTGCAGTGCATGCACGAGAGGAAAGTTTAAAGATTCGGATGATGTAAGTTTTCGATATTTCAATCTGTTAAATTGCCATTGCAGGTGTAATAATTATTTTTTAATGTCGATCGATAAATACTGAAACGGCAACTGTCCATTGTTCATTAGCATATTTATTATGTAATTTTCGTTCCTTAAAATTATCTAAATTTATAAAATTAGTTTCTTATACAGTGTTAAATAAACTTCGATCCTATAAGATCGACAATTTGCAACGATGATTTTTTCATCTTTAATTCCATACGCAAACATCAATACATGTACCATTTCGATGTAAGTATATCTGCCGA
Organism: Copidosoma floridanum; assembly: GCF_000648655.2. The sequence goes on along the minus strand of NW_019379577.1, from coordinate 760,706 downwards.
TGCAAATACGAAAGCGCATCCATGGCCCGAATTGTCATTTGTGTCAAACTTGCCAGCATTTTCACGGTTCGGCATTTTTTTTTTTTTTTTTTTTATGAACCTCTCCATAAAACAGTAGCACCATATTCGCCCGAAAATAAAAAGTAATAGCCATTTGGTCTGCACGTGCGCACACGTCCGTCATCGTGCTCGCCCCAAAAAAAAAACCACATAAAATCCCATATACACATACGCTTCACTTGCACGCACCAACGCGCCGTTGTCTCTCTCGTCAACCATCTCTGCACTCCCCCTCTCTTTTCCCAAAGACATTGCTTGTAAGCTCCAAAATCAATAGAGGGGGAGGGGGTGGCGTGCCATACCTCCCGCTTTGAAAGCGCGTGCGCGAGCCACCCCCTCCCGGAGCTTGCGAGGCACCTATACCGAGAGAGCTTGCGCGAGGAGAGCCCGTCGCTCTCGCTCCCCCTTTGACCAAGGCTGGAGCTGCACGTACACTCTCGGGGTTGTTGTCCGTGTGTGGGTGTTTTATACACTCTTAAGCATGCTTTGGTTGTCCCTCTCTCTGCGCGAGGGAGGGTAGGGTATCAGGCGTGTGCTGCCAGTGAGCGGTGACTCGTGGAACTTTGGTGCTTCTTTGATTTGCAGTTGGATTTTTTTTCTTTCTGCTTTGATTTTTCTTTTCTTTTGTTTTGTTTGATAGTTGAACTTGTGAGCGACCATTGACTGAAATATTAAGTAGTTCATACTTTTATAAAGAATAAAGGAAACGAAACCGTAATATTCCAAGTAAAAACAAATACATAAGATGCTCAATCAATTGAATGTAAAATTTCGATGAGATTATAAGTACCAACTGAAGGAAAAAAAAATTCAATAAAACTTTATTGTAAAGCATTGCGGAGTAGAGCAATGGCGGGCAACCAAAATAAAAAACGAAGAAAGACAACATCCCTCCTGCACGCTTTATCATCTATTTCCAACACCTACTAATAATTGCCGCACCATCACCCCAAATATCCTAAAAAAAAAAAAAAAACCGATTCCCCGATAAAACCACGTGTACTGGAAAAAAAAATTTACGACCCCTTCGTAGAAATCAGGGCCTCGTAAAAATTACCCATATCCCCGAGCAGCCTCACCCGCTCTATCTCGTAAACTCGGCGGCGCGCGCGGGTGATGGCTTTAATCGCCGACAGCAGCCAAAGGGCATTGTCATCGAGTTTGACTTTCCTTGCATGCGTACCGCCCCGGCTTGATCCGGCACCACGATAAAATGTCTCCGTCGTACACGTATAACAGTCGGCTCGTGCTTACACGCATTACATGTATTATATTATATACCTGCAATCGAAAAGATCAAGGTGTATAAGCGCGGGGGGTCACCGCTGCTGCAACATAAATTTTTTTCTTTTTTTTTTTCCCCTCCTCGCGCGACCGTCGCGTGGCACCTTTACTCCCCGAGGCACAAAGAAAAGAGAGGGAGGAGGAGGAGGATGCGGTCCGTCCATCGTTGGAAACGAGCGTTGACAATAGGGAGCCCTCGGAGAGTTACGCCGAAGCGGCTCTATTTTTTTTCGCCAGGTGCTAGGGACGCGCGCGCCGCTGTGTGTCGCCATTGTGTTTGTTTCTTCGGGACGCGCGCGCGCGCACCGGTGACTGGAACAGCGCGGCCGGGGACAAAAGTTTTCCCGGTTTGGTGCGAGACCATGGAGCACCTGGTCTTTCGAAACATGCCTTTTTGATGGTTGTTCAGCTACAGATGAGATGCTTTGGTGCTTTGGTGGGTCAAACCGAGCTGGTAAGCTTTCGCGAAATTGTCGGGGCCGAGTTGCGTTTTTTTTTTTTTTTTTTTTTTTTTTTGAGAAAATAAAAGTCCTTGGATTGTTGGAAAAAAAAAAAAAAGAAATGCTTAATTATTTGATCGTTGAGTCGACAGCCTCTTGTACACTTTACTTTCATCCCCGACTGTACAAATAAACGGTGCACTTATAGGGTACGCGTGCGTGTATATCGTACAAGCGGCGTACCTATTGGCCAAAGAGGCGTCATCGCCGTGCTTGTAGCGGCGATTCGGATTTACTCAACAGAGTTTTTCCACCCCATGCGATACACTCGGTCCCAAAGGGAGCCTCTCTCTCCTTATACGCGTCGTACAGCTTCTCCCCCGTAGGAGAAAAACCGTTCAATCTTCACGCCACCTACGATTAAAAGAGCGGCCGGCACGGGCTGGAAAAGTCCAGGTGTAGCTCCGACGTGCGTCCCCTTCCTTTTGTGTCGCGTCGAGGTGCTTTCAATTCCACGTACCTTCGAAAAACCAGCAAATGAACGCCGGCGGCTGTGATAAATACGGCAGTGGAGGAGGAGAACATCTCCGACGACTTCGAGTACCGAATGTTTTCATACGACCAGCTAATGCTGCGCTATAAACACACACCCACGCGGTGCTTATCCATTGTAACACGTGTAGGGTTGGCTTGTCATTTTCCTCGAGTGTGTTAATGAAGATCGGGCTCTTTGAGGGGTGGCAGGATTGCACGGCTGCAAGTTAGAAAACTAAAAAAATCTCCAAGTCACGTGCAAGCTCGAACGATGCTCACGCACCGGACGAAATTTTGCGTCGGTCAATTACGATTTTGAGCTTTTGCAACAATGGTATTTGCTTTCCCACCTCGGACAATCCAATTTACTCGTAATAGTATATCCAAGGCCAATACAGCAGATCAGGAGCTTGAATGAAAAGAGAGCAGTTGTGCGAACACACACACACACACACACACACACACACACACACATACATATGTACGTGTGCAAAAAGACACAAACTCTTTAACCCCCTTTCCTCCAACAACTGGGAGGAGTATAGGTAAGGGGGGAGGCGGCGCAGGAGCAGAGCTAAGTACAAAGCTCAAAGAGAGTCGACGCACAGACGAACGTATACATATATACAGAGGAGGAGGAGGAGGAGAAGGAGGAGAGACCCCAGCCTCCCCCGACAGAGGACAACAGTGAAACTCTTTGTTCTCGCAGCTCAACGGCTTCGGAGGGGGGGGTCACCCTCTTCTACATATACGTATATGTAGAAGAGAGAGACCCCAGCCTCCCCCGACAGAGGACAACAGTGAAACTCTTTGTTCTCGCAGCTCAACGGCTTCGGAGGGGGGGGTCACCCTCTTCTACATATACGTATATACTGGCAAGGGTGCGTGCGTGTATGTTTTATCAAGGTCACTCATTTAGTGCTCCTTCTTTGCACGGCAGTTTTTGCTCCACATACGCGTGCATCTAGAGGTGTGGGTGAACATTTTAGCTTTTGACGCTGCGTGGGTCTGCTTCAGACCTATGTTTTGTATTTGTCGTGTTTGGCAAAAAAAGCTCTTACAATGTTTCCGCTCGCCTTTTCTCGATTCTCTTGTACTTGTATTTTTACCCTTACCGTGTAAATAGTAATTTGGCAATAAAAAGACTGGATAACATACAACAACATCGGTGGTGAAGAAACAGGACAATTAAAATTAAAAGTTCCAATTTCATGTCCCAATGTGTATTATTATTATTATTGTTATTATTATTNGCTTACGCGCAGGCAATCCCACATGTATTTTCGAGTTGCAATCCATCCATAAGTATCGCACTACTGATTTTTTGGTTACCTGGTATACTCATACGTAAATTTTAGTTAATTATGTTAGTCAGTCAGTGTGTCTACTCAATTATAAAATAATATAAATTATGAAGAAACAGGACAATTAAAATTAAAAGTTCCAATTTCATGTCCCAATGTGTATTATTATTATTATTGTTATTATTATTATTATTATTATTATTGTTATTATTATTACACGTACTACACAACTCTCCGAGCTTTCGCGTCGATCGAAAAGCTCAAGCAGGTAACCTACAAACCTGGACGCTTGCATGAATCGCCGGCAAGAGCCTTTCTCCCTCGAAAACGGGTCGAGCGTCGCGCGATCCCGTCGCACTTTACTACACTCTCGGGCAGCTCATTTCCCCCGTTGCATCGTATAAGTATAGCAATGGATTTTCCTTCGACGCTCCGAGAGAGAGAGAGAGAGAGAGAGAGAGAGAGGGAGAGAGAGTAGGCGAGTCTAGGTATACCTGTACAATATACTTATGTGTAGAGCTGCTGGATTCAGTGCAAAATCTGGGCTCTCCGTCCGTTTCGAGTGAGAGAAACAACGCTTTGTGCAATATATGCACGTGTATACTTGTCTGCGTCGCGTCTTCTTGCTGAGTTTAATGAGAGCTCTTTGGCGGGGTGAGGGTGAGATTTTTTTGAGAGATGTATACGGCAGTGGCCCAGTTTTTAATTAGTTTTCATAAGTTTTTTTTTTTTTTTTTTTTTTTTTTTTTTGAGAAAATAAAAGTCCTTGGATTGTTGGAAAAAAAAAAAAAAGAAATGCTTAATTATTTGATCGTTGAGTCGACAGCCTCTTGTACACTTTACNAAAATCACAACTTTTTACTGTGAAACCAATTTTTATGAAGAAAAGGTCTTCCGAGTTAGTTTTATGATTTTCAAAATAGAATAAAAAATGTTCAACATTTCGGTACACCATGATTTTCGTTTTGCGGTTGTTTTTTTTCTTCTTCACCAGTGCTTTAAGTTTTAAAGTTTTTTTTCGTATAAGCATACAAATTTTTTTTTTTTTTTTTCTCAGTAATAAAACTTTTTTTCTTACCTAATAGTCAAAACGGAACAAAGTTAACTGAGACCGATTACGGAAAACATTCGCCAAGTGCAAAATTTTTATAATATACCAACCAATCCGAGTGGGTACACGTTTTTCTTTGAATCGCCAATCTCTGGGATTTTTTAAAGCTTATTTAAAGTTTACCATCAATACGATGAACAAAGTCATATACGTGTCGAAATTTTGTTTGCGTGATAATTGTAAGCAAAAATTCAGATTTTCAATTATAAATGTAAGCTCTTACGTTTAGAGTGTAGGTATAGTTTACAGAACCATATAGAATTTCTCACGCTTCCATCGTAATACTAAAATTCCCAAAAATCAATGCCTGATCTTATCAGCGACGTTATCTGTCCGTGTTTACACTCAATGTGCGCCACACTACATCATCATTATCGTCCCGACTGGGAGATAAAAAGTAAGAGAGGTTACAAAGACGAGCGAGTCCCAAAGTAAAAGGAAAAAGGTGGAAAATATCTGTCGCTCTCGACCATCTCAGGGACGAGGAGGAAAAAAAAAAAGAATGAAAAAGACATACGACGTTGCCTCGCGTCCGAGCAGAGTCAGCCGCAAGCGGAAATATAAATCTGAGCTGGTTTACCTGCAATTAGGCCCTTTTTTTCCCCTCCACCCCGATGGACCTCGACCCATAGGAAGAGAAGAGCGTTGAAAATTCTTTCGCACCTTTTGGGACTACCCGCTGTGAATAAGCGTGCACAGCACACGGTATAAGTTGAGAAGGGCAGTTACCTTTTTTCGGGGAAATTTCCTCCCTACGGGCATCGGACGCCCTTTTCTCGGATCGATGCGGGCGACTCCATTTTTATATACACACGTATGTAAAATACCGCTCGAAGCTTGTATACCGGTATATGTTTTTTATTTCACGAGTACCAAAACACTTGGTTATGTTTTACGTACACTTTACGTCATTTAGCGATAATCTCATTGGAGCGGTGTACAAAATAAGGTTGCGCGTGCACCAGCCCAAGGATTTGATTTTTCTCTGTATAACACTCGATCGTTTCATCGGAAAATGGAGAGCGAAAACAACGAGCCCGTGCACCTTTCTACAGCTGCATGAAAGAAAAATAAATAAATAAACGAAAAAAACCCAAGGAGGAATAATAGAGCAGAGAGACGTCGATCTGTGTAACACCTGAGGACACATCTCGAGTGCTCACAATACACAGAGCTCGTTACTCTATGTATTATACTGTGGATAACAATGTGCAAGCGGCTGCATCAGCAGCACCGTCCATTCGTCCAAAAGGGGAGTTTTCCTTTTGTGAATCTTTGCAGTCGTTCTGCTCCGACGCAAAGTGACACCTGGCGTAGACGCGCACACGCAGCCTCCCACTCTTTTGTTACCTCCGCTGCAATTCATTTTCATCTTTTCTTATCAATTTTTTGACCTTTGAAGTTTTCCATCCTCGATAGATTATAGAAATTGTATTGCAAGACTGTACCCATGTAGTGCACGATACCACGTGTACCCATTGTTGAAACCAACGGAAAAATATTGTGCCGATTGGACGTACGTGTTGAAACACAAAACGCAACGACTGATCTTATGCATTGCGAAATCTCGACGGAGCCGACAGCTATATTGGCCATTCCTTTGTGACGCATCCACCCGCGTGACACAGCAGACGCGTGTGCTCAAAGTTTGGCTAATTTCGCTCACTTTTGACCATAGGAATTTCCCGCATCCATACGACTAGAGCAAATAAAATCCGGACGTTATGACGCACCTTCTTATACCTTTGTCTCTATTTTTCCTCCAGCAGACAAATGGATATGATGCGTGCTTATAGTACCTACGACAGTACCAGTGAGAGATAAAACCCACAGTTTTTATTTATTGCCACTTTAGCTTGCCGTATCCCCATAGAGAACTATTTGCCTGACTGTTTTTGAAAATTCCTTGTTTCTTACATCTGCTGAACTCAATTTAAATCCATAATTTCGTTAAGCCTAAACTCTTTGGGGTCTACATTACGACCTCACTGTGCATGGCTTACGCGCAGGCAATCCCACATGTATTTTCGAGTTGCAATCCATCCATAAGTATCGCACTACTGATTTTTTGGTTACCTGGTATACTCATACGTAAATTTTAGTTAATTATGTTAGTCAGTCAGTGTGTCTACTCAATTATAAAATAATATAAATTATTTGATAAATAGAACAATGAAAAAGAAAGAAAAAAACGTTGAACACGATTTCGTAGTTGAAGTTGCACCATCTGCACGTAACAATGTTTTGAAAAATACGAAAAACGTGTCAATGAGCTCTACTTTTAACTACAGCCCTTTTTGATTGGCAAATCAATTTCATTATTCGTAGAGGTTGGTGGTTTCGTGTCTCCCTTACCCTTTTCTTAGAAGGACGATGCTTATCTCTTTTCACGCTCCCTGTTTTTTCAGTCTCTTGGCGGTGCTTGAAGGAGCAAAGAGATACACTCAGGAAAGATTGGTGATTACTTGCATCGATCATGATTACCTTTATCGAACAATACCAAACGATTAAGTACACTGCAGATTTTGTAAAACGTTACAGCAAATATACATTTTGTCCGAGTCTTTTGTCCTGTAGGCTCTTACGTTTAAAAAAGAACAAATTGTCCTACAGTGGGTGCAGTTTCCAGAACTTTTTCCTCGAAAAATTCACCATCATCATCATTGTCATCGTCATCATCATCATCGTCATCATCATCATCAACATTCGACGTTTCGATCTCTGTCCGACCGAATTGACTGGAAGATCGATTAAGAGAGGGACGAGAATGCACGCAAAACCCGAAAAATCTCTGCCCCGAAATGGCCCGCTGGGCTTTGGGATGCCCGGATTCTCGGTAACGTCCTCACATGTCCTCCTCCACCCCGACTAAACGACACCTACCGATTCCTGCGCCAAAACACACCCGCGATGGTCCTCTCTCCCATCACACTATGGCTCCTCCCCTTTTTTCGCGCTGCTCCCGCTGACGGTGTGAAAGGTGTTTGTGTGGGTAGGTCCAGGTGTCCCCCGAAAACGTCAACATGGGGGCGAGGGAGGGAGAGCAGGTGCGAACGAGAGCTTCGGAGGATCGTTTTCTTGAGCCGGAGTCTTTTTTTTCTTTTTGAGGGGTGCATGACTAACTGATCGCTATGGCTGACGTTACAAAGATTCAGGTCCCGCTGGAGTTTTCTTTCTTTTTTTATTTTTGTTAGCTGAGATGACGAACGATTACTGCCGTTATCATCGAGTGGAAGATTCTCTTTTTCTCTCTCGATTTCCGGTAGTTTTTTTTTTTTTTTTTTTTTTTTCATGGATTTGGGGATTTTGATTTCAATGTACACGTAGGTATAAATTACTTTGAAACTACACGATTGCGATGACTTTTCTTTAATTTAAAACTAATTGGAGCAGCCCGAACATTCCATCGCACGCATCGGAAATTTACTTTTTTATTCTTTCTTTTTGTTATCAAAAATAACTTAAGCCTTCAAAGTGGAGTATAAAAATGAATACAATTTACCATCCAGTGAAGGCACAGCAAAAAAATGGTTATTTTTTATCGTCTCTATGCGCAGCAACACCGAGCATTCATTAATAATTTCCGATGGAGGGGGCGTTAATGATTAATAAATCTCTTTTGCCGGGTGAGCTCACCTGCGGGATCCCGTCGATCGCTCATCGCGTGACACGATGAAAGGGCCCCGTTGCTCCTCGATGGTATTTCACCTACGCGCTCCTGTTATTTTTCTTCTTTATGATATTACAAGGTTTACGCTCACAGTACCTGCACTGCTAAGGTATGCTCGGCCGTCGATGGTCAAAGTGTATACGGACAAAACGATGAAGGAAATAAGGTTTGGAAGAAAATAAGTTACGCAGCTTGTAAAAAGTAATGAACTTTTGTATTTTTTGAAGAAATATTTAGTTATCTCGTTCTGTGTTTATGTATAAAATAATCCTAGTTGTAAGTGCGAAATTTGCCATCTGAACAAAAATTTATTTGATTATACATTAATGTACGTTTATAAATCATCATGCTTTATTTGTATAATTCATTCCACTACAATTCATATGTAAAAATTATCCGCGCAAACACAAAAGCTCTTGATTCCGTTTTTTTTTTCCATCATTAGATCCGCAAACATTAAAATCACGTTACTTATCCAAAAGCCATATTTGTCGGTGACTGGTACTGAAAAGCTAGACTCAAAAGTATTTTTCTCGTCGATTGATTCCCATTGTACAAAAACGCACTAATGCATCCAAAAGATCCGTACACCGTATTATACAGTAACGACAAGCAAAAGCCCCTGCGTACCTGTACGCGTTTATATACTCGTATAGACAAGGTAGCGATTCCCAGTGCACGGGAGAGCAAAGCCCTTTTATATTGCCGGCAAAGTGGTCGATTTGATCTTTGTTTACTTTATTAGCCGGCGCACAATGAGCGCACTCGAGGAGTCGAACACATCCTTATACATTCTCCATCCACAAAACGTGCGCCCCTCTCCCTCTATACATTCGCAAAAAAAAAAAAAAAAAAAAAAAATAAAGTAAAACGGAGCCACGACCGTGCAATGTAATAGCTCACGCGTGTCCGAGTAAAATCAGGTTTTTCCTCTCTTCGTAATCCCTGGAATACATTCGCTTGCCTTCTCCCCTTCTTCCTCCATTCAGCAGCGATTCGCGAGTGACCCTGAATGAAAAGTTTTCCTCGGAAAATTTTTACCGAAAGACCACCACCGCGCGCGCCCCCCATTGTGTTCATATACCTCCTGCGCCTCTTCTATCTCCCTTTTCTCTTCCCCCAGTGTGGTTTGAATGCCCTTTTTTTTCTTCCCTCGATTCGCGTGACGCTGTCTCCCCCTACCACCCGGTTTTCTGTTGTGCCCAGAGAGTCTTCTGCTGTAATACAAATGAAGGGATAATCGTTTTCGCAGTGCATCAGAATTGACGAGGGTAATGATGGTCAACGGGCAGCGGAGTGATTTTCAATTGAGTTGGTCAAATGCTGTAGAAGTTTATATGGGTCCGACTGGCGATTCTTCCTTTTGTCCATGTACAAGTACACCTGCATTCAGAGGAAAAAAAACTTACATAACTACTCGTATACTAAATTTTTGCTGTGGTTTAACTATTGCGTATCAACAATTTCTGTCTATAGCACGATGAAAATTTATTGGTTAAAAAAAAGTGACCAACCAATATTGGCATATCGCTTGTGGATTAGCATACATGTGTACGAAAAAATATATCTTCTAAAATAGACGTATGGTCTCTTCTCCAGGTGATGGAATGATATCAATTTATAGTGGTAGTAGCACAGTAATTTTTATGATTTTTTTCTTCTCTCGGTGTATAAGTTACATTCTGGATTTCAGAAAATTCTTCAAATAACCGTATCAAAACGCAGTTTGAGCCATAAACCGTCTACCGTAGTGAGCAATTATTATTCTTTTCCGTGTGGATACAGAAGAAAAAAAAAAAAATTTACACCTAGCGAGCTAATTTACCACTCGAATCGAGATAACGAATGCAAGCATTGAAAATTCCAATTTTCTTATTTAATATGTATTGTGTACAGTTATANAAAAAAAAAAAAAAAAAAAAAAAAAAAAAAAAAAAAAAAAAAAAAAAAAAAGAAGCCGATTATTCGTCCACAAAATATTTAACGAGGCAGCGTCGCGCATCGCAGCCAGACGACACATCTTTGCAAACCGCGTGAATATCGCAATAAAATACCACCGTCGCAAAAAGGCACGCGTTTATATGAATGCAGGATCCCATGAAACGCCTCAGCGTCGTCGTGTGAATGGCTGCGACGCGCGCCATAAAAGCTTAGCTCGGAGCTTGCACGGCGCAGCTGTAGGAGGCACAGAAATATACGCGGATAATTTCCCGAGGCGATGAGAGGGAGAGCCGGTTACCGTCCTCCTTAATTTTGATGCTTGTGTTTATAGCTCCGTGTTTGTTTCAATATAAATATTATAATTTTATAAATTTGTAAAATTATATTTAATTCGTGTTTTTTTTTTTTTCTTCCAGGTGAAAGACGTGACAATTGCTATCGTCCTGTTTTCAGCATCTCCTGAACTTACGGTGAGTACATATACATTACATACAATACCCCCAAACCGCAACACCTTAAAAATTTTAAAACGCGTATCCCTCAACAATTTCGATTTCCATGGCGTTAAAAAAGGTTGATCATGTTGATTCAACGAAGACGTGGGGTATTATCTAAAAATTCAGCGATGGTAGAAAAAACTTATCTACATACCAGTTTGGCAGCTCGCATTATCATCAAACTCACGAGGTCGCTGGAAGAATGAGGCGAAAGCGAGGTCATATATGATTGCATGTGTTCGCGCAAGTGGGTCGCATGTCAAAAGAGAGAGCAGAAAAACGCCCAAATGCGAGTGCGTTGCGTACACACCTACGCACACTTAAGATGTGTCACGTATGTACGTGCGTGCGTGTGCAACAAGGCATCGTGGATCCTTGTTAATTGGACCCTCGAGGTGATGCGAACTTTCGTAGGTATCGTGCGCTTTCTGTCCTTTTGACTCTCTCTTTGGATGTGTATTCGTGATTTTCCGTGACTGTAGTCACTTTGAGCGTAAGAAAACGGAAAAAAAGGAAATTCCTTGAACGAAAATACACTAGAGATTGGTGTGATGAAAAAAAAAAAAATTAATAATGTGTGTGTGTCTGAGAGAGAGAGAGTTTGATTGGTGCTGCTTGGAGTATTGAAAACAATATTATTGTTCAATAAAAAAATGTCGCGAATTTTTCTTCCACATAGCTATTTTAGGACTCCATTACACATATAAGAGGAGAAGTATCAAATGTAACATTAACTTTATCTTAATCAACATATTATTCATCGTAAGTGTTGTTGACATATGATTTTCAAAAATCATAGGAATGGTAGCATGATTTTTTTCTGTGTAATTTAATATAGACTGTTAATATCTCATTATCTGCAGAAATTTTTATTTTATTTGCGGCAAATTATGGTTTCATTAAAAAAAAAAAAATACATTAAAATTATACATCAACAATTTGATCGACAACCTCATTTACATGTTAGTTAAGATTATACAAAATGAATCCGAAATTTATGAATACTATTTTGTCCTAAGAAAAAAAAAAAAAAAAATTGTAAGTTACAACGTTAAATTTAAGATAGCAATAATTCCATTTATTCAAGATTTTAAGTTTTATAAGTAATTGTGCATGTTGAAAAAGAGAAACATAAATATTTATCCACATTGTCGAAAAGTTTATTCCATTTTATTTCACTACAAAAATCTTAGTATGCAGTTTTTATGTTAGTCGTTGTGATATTTTATATTTTTCTCCCTTCTGAGATTGAAGTTATAAACATATACAATTAAAGCCAATTATGGAAGTATTCGATTTTATGCAGCGGTAGTAGGCATAATAATTTTCGCTGCAATTTGCGTCACATGCCAAATCTTCCCAGTGGTTGCACGGCTCGTAATGGAGGAGTCTCGCCATTTCGTCGCTCATAATTTTAAATCCAACTTTAAAAAATAAATAAAAATTTATGATTTAATAATTGTCATCTAAATGCAAATCTATTGCTAATTTTAGTGATACGTGTGAATCATTCGTAATAATAAATTAAATTTATAATTTATTAATAGGTTCATTAGTACTGCATTGAAAAATCTCTCTATTCTAAATTTTATTTACTATCTGCATGCTGTGCTAAGTGTGAGTTGTTAATACATTTTTAAATATTAATAGCCTCTAGTTGATTGATGCATATTATTATATCTATAAGAGTTATTGTATCTTATATAGAGTAAAAACTACACTGGGTATTTATCACGAGTTTTGATTTATTCTTCTAACCAAATAATAAAGCAATGAGAGCAATAATAAATAATAAAATTCGACATGAATTATTGTTGAAAAGACTCGTTGGTTTCGGACAAGAGGGTAAAGGATGTCGAGAGGCTCCCATGAGACTTTGTATTTAAAAAAAAATTGTGCTAGTGTAGCCCGCTGTATGTCTACGTTACGATGAATACATTTATAATTAACTTATTAGTTCTCAAATAAATATCATTAATATGTTTTGAAGCGAAAATAAATATTGGAATGGTGTAGCATTAAATTGTAAGGTCTCGAGAAAAGTTACATCAAGTTTCAAATCATAACTTTGAGTAGTAAAGCTTCTGCAAGTGATTTCGTAAAAAGACATCATGCCACGTTAAAATTTGAATTGTAAGCAGACGCTGCTCACTTATTTATCACGCATTCAGCTATTCAGCATTGTAACTGCGTAGTAAAGTTTGCGCCGATTTTTCGTGAAAATATATGATACTATTTCAAATACAAAGGTTAGGGCGAAACAGAAATGACGGTTACAGTCGAACTTCGAGTTAATAAAAAAAATTGTACCAAGCAATCTTGCCTTTGTATTTCATTTAATAATCCTCGTTGGTGCCATAACAGTACATTAAGAGAAACTCTAATTTCTTTGTGTATTTTTTAAATCACTGTAACTTTTTTTTTTAAGAATGAAAAATCCACTTTTGTACAAACTATGATGCTAATTGTAAAATAAACAATTGTACTTACACGCAGAATAAGTAGTGACCGCTAAAACGACAGTAAAGAGTACCACTAGGTATTTCATTTTCTCCTTTCTCCAATGTTAATACAGAAAAAGACTTGTGCAGGTGCTGCGCTTACTTCTTACAAACTGACTGCACTAACAGATACTCGTGATGAGTTTGGTCCTGATATACAGCCTATCTTCTGACTAATAGTTAAAGTAGGAGATATACGACCACTTCCGGTTTGTTATATGCTTTCAGCGTCTTGAAGCTGAGTAGGGATCAAGATAAATACTGTCGTCGATGTCACGTTCATCTCGTTTCGTACCGAAAATCCAGAATTGTAGAGATGAAAATATCTTGCGAATTTCATATTTTAAAATAGGAGCAATATTTTTTCACTACATCGTTTGTATAAAAAGGCGTCGTAAATTGTATCCAAAATTTTGAAAAATGCCAGTTTTTTTTCAAAACAATGTAATTTTTTTTCTTGATTGTCTTCATTCTTCGTTAACGTACAAAATGCTTTTTCTGTACACACGATTCCCTGTGGGTTTGTAAAGAATTTTTTTAATTTTTGGAGTACAATTATTTTATACATGGGTGAATTAAAATATTAAAGTCATAAAAAATACATTTTTAAAACGTACCTAATACGACAATATCGAAATTATTTCATTATTTAAGTATTTTACACTTTTAGGGTTATGGAATGGTAATATTTTTTACTCAATATTTTGTAAAATTGTAATGCCACATGCAATATAATTAAATAGTTGATCATAGAAATAATAATTAATTATTAACTATTACATAAATATGAATAACGTTTCGAATAAATAATTTCCTTGCAAATTGAAGAAAGATTTTTTTCCAGATTTAAATACTCTGAAAATTACTAATTCTTAAATCCTTAGAAATTAACGCCTTTGGTGATCCAAAACTTTTCGAGTGTTCAATTATTTATAAAAAAATTTCAAATTAGATTAAATTATCATTATGTAACGTGTCTTTTTGTTGTAACCTTTTTTTTTTTTACTGCCAGCAAAAACCTTGACGCTAGCTATATTTTCACTGCTCTACCATATACGTGGGTGAAATTATCTTGTCTTTAAGTACAATAAGCACTATCGCAGTCAAGTTTTGTACGTACAGTACTCATATCCATGATGTAGCCGAGCCATTCGATAACCTATTCTCGGGTATCCCTGAGGTGCAGGTCTAGCTACGAGGCATGGAAACAAATCTCGGCCGTGAAAAACTCCGAAAAAATCTTTACCTAACTTCCGAGTTAAGCCAACTGGAATTCATACTTGTATCCTACTAGAGCAGCCGTACTTCAACTGAGCTAAGACATTATGTATATATGATGTATACTTACCTTTTAATCAACTAAGCTTCGACTGCATGCTACCCTGAAAAAAGTACCAACTATCTACGAAAGGAAAATAAAATAAATGAATTGACACGAATAAAGAATTTTAATTATGATTTATTTTGTTACAAAAGTTTTACAGGTATAAATAACATGTTTATTTTATTTACGCAATTAATAGAGTGGTATGATGCACTGCATAATTGGATTTTTTATTAGTCAACTGTTAGTGCTGTACGTTTATTCGGGTTAAAAAATATATATCTTCGTTACAACTGGTTAATGAGTTACAAAACATTGCAAAGTGTGTTAAAAAGTAAAAGTTTATCATTATGACAGCTTAGGTTTTTCTTATATGTCGATACATGTGCAACTATATCCCAATGACTTATCCGATTTTGCGCAAACGGCAGTTGAATCGAAGAGGCATTTAGTTTCGCATAAGAATTTTTGGAAGCCACTGCACGGGTTGGGTACGATTTTATTGATTTGGTCCAAGACTGTAACAAACAATGAATAATTCATATTTTTAGTAAAGCATACATTTTTAAAATTTATTCATCATTATTATTATTGTTATTATTATGACTATGTATACATAAATCGAGTAGTAAAAAAATCATTCTTTTGTCGTGAAAATAGTACTTCAGTTATTAGACATACATTTAATGTAACCTTAGCTGAGGTGTTCATGTTTTTTTTAAAAAAACGTCGTGAAAGAGTATACAAACTCAACAGTAAAAATATTTAACTCCTTTAGTCATAAATACGCTAAATAACGTATTCAATGGAACATAGATTTAAGTACACATATTTTTATTTTTAAATTTGAAAAAATGTTCATACCAGATAAAGAACGTGGTTTTTCATAAATTATTACATCACAATCGTGTTCTGATCAACACCAATTTTGAAGAAAGACATGTTTGTTCAAGTAGTGGATGTAATTACATTAAAATTAAAAAAAATAAATCAAAAAGATCCATAAAATCGAATACACCTAGTTTAAAATCCAAATTAAAATGTTATGTGCTTCAAAAATTAGTTTGAGTTACATTAAATGTAGCATTATTATTCTTTTTTTACGCTGTAGACTACAAGTACTAAATTAATCTATTTCAGCAACTTGAATTTTTTTTTCAGAAACTCGTATCATTTACATAAAACCATTTCAACAATGTTTTGTTATTAAATGGTTCACTTGACGAAAATTCTCAGCAATTTATCAATGTTTATTTTGAAAATTAAATGTCCCGTTATTTAACTTTATTATACTTGGGTATAACTGAAATTTATTAGTTTCTTGGATACTACATAGCTTTTGTATTCTTAAAAGCACTTTTCCAACCACGACGTATATGAACTTTGATTTCTACGAAATGACTCAATCAAATATATCTCTTTTTTTAAATCTACAAAAATAAAAAAAAAAACTTTGTATCGCGTCAAATATCTTCAACCACTTAATCTTATAGTTTACGAGAAACATTTTAAATGTCTTTGCACGTATTTTACAACCACCGTTATATATATGTACTTATGTACAGTAATAAAATCCACTCGCGTAGAACATAAAAAATTCACAGTGTAATAAACAATCGAACTTACTATTTGCCGAGCAAACAGCCACAGCAAGGGCGACGATAAACAGCACCGTTATGTATTTCATGTTTTGAAAATCACGGAGCAAGACTTGGATCAGTGAACGCGTGGCACTTGCCTCGAAAGAACAATCCGTACTGGTTACTCGCACTATTTTAGAGTCTTATATCATCCGATCACCACTTCACGTCGGACTGACAAACATACATGCACACATTTACACACTTACGATACTCTTCTACGCACACATTTTTATGTACAAGCATCATGCACGCTCATGCACGCGCATATACTAGCGCAGGTGTGTCACGAACACAAAGATGGAGAAAGTATCCAGTACGAAGTATACGAAGTTATACATATATATGTAGTGAACCGAGTGTATGGGGCGTGGGAGTGGTGGTAAAAAAATTATATTACGTACAAGTAAAGAAAGATAAGTACGACCGCTGGTTTGTAACAGTGTTTCTGGTGCACGAGGCTGAGGCGTTTTAGATAAGTGTTGTTGATGTCATGCTCTCGTCTCGTTTTCTACGAACATCCTGTGTTGCCCTTTTATCTCTCTCTCTTTCATATCCCACTTTTATAATTTATCTCCAACTTTGTGTGCTTTGTACTTGGGTATAAATTTCTCGCTGCTCTCTTTATTCTACGCACAAGCTTGTCGAGTATGTTTTACTTGAAGAATACCAATTTTCTCAAATAAACATAGAAATTCAGTAAAAATCATGAACATCTCTCGAATAAACAAACGTACATATTGATTATTTGGATGTAATATTTGGCTTCAAAATATGGTTCTTATCGCATTGGTGTGCACGTGTATATTATATTAATAGAAAAAACGCAATAACTAATCAGAATAATGGAGTAACAAATCTAACTATAACAGCTCCCATCCATAAATAAACAGCTCGGGCGCAGATAAGACGCAAACGCGCGCTCGACATTTAAATCTAACGTCACAATCTATCGTGTACTTCGCGATAATTAAATCATGTTACATCAATTCCGTGAAATGATTCAGTTAAGCAAGTCGTGTACGCTATATTTGAATCTCAATATTTGAGCGTGGATAGGAAAAAAAAGCTCGACAGAGCAACAGTTTGGCGAATCAAAAACCATGGGTAGGGAGTAATTTTTGTTTGCATTCCTCTTATTCAATGATCCACAAAATAGCTACATCCTTGATTAAATATTAACCGAGGCAGCGGGTGAAATTTATCTTGATTGCCGCGTTGTACGTCACGGACATTTCTCGAAAGCATAAAATGTTGTCTTGGCGATTTATTGGCACCTTCCGCAGTCCCCGTTAAACTGCGAAGCTCGTCGGAACAATGCCATATGGAACTCGTGCCTCGAGAAGCCTGACGAGTTGACCGCGTCATCTCGAATTTTCCTTTGTTTTCCCCCGTGTATTTCATACACATGCCGAATTTTCATTACAATTTCCTTCGATATACCTCATTATATATAGCGTATGTGATAATTAAGAAAAAAAAAAAAAAATGTTTTCCCACCCACAAGTATATTGTAGTCGAGCAAATTGAAAGATGCCAACCCCGGCTCGCCCCCTTTTCACATCCACAAACATACTGCGTATAGTTTGCCAAAAGCGTGCAGGCCATTATATCTTCCGCGTTATATACACATATATCATATACCTATGCGAGCAAAGCCAAGGCATCGCGCATAAATACGCGCATTAAGCTTCTCCAAAGCCACTCGTTATTCTCTCCCTTCCTTCGCCTCCTTGCCTCCTCGTCGCTTGTATATAAATGTACACGTATATATATATACACATATACCTGCATCCGGTAGCTATACGGCGCTCGCGTCGGTATTATCCAATTTTCCAAGCAGATATTTCGCGATATATAATAATTGGGCATTCAGGGGAGGTGCTCTCGCGGAGACTGCTCACCCCCTCAACCAAGCCTCCCTTTTCTTTTCTTATTATCATTGTTATTATCGTCATTTGCGACGTGCATAAAACATCCTTCCTTCCTGTCTCCTCGGCGGGTAGATACCTTTTTTTCCCCTCTTCTCTCAAAACCTAGCGTATCGAGGGTGGCGTTATAACGCTTTGCCCATCCTCTTCCTCCCGAGAACGACGAAGGCGACGGCTCAAACCGCCACTAATTATTGTTAACCAGGGCAGAGTGCACGCTAATGAGTTCGTGATGCAACTTTTGACCTTCCTCTCGAGAACGAGGAAAAGGACTTTTAACGCAGCGTCTTGAGTCGACACGACGCTCGGCTTGTTTCCCTTCATCAAGCGACGAGCTCAAGGTTTCACTCGTCCTCTTTTGTAATTCTTTTTTTATTTTACTTTATTCTCCTTACAGTCGAGCATTAATAAATGATTCTTGAAGAGCGTTGAGCCGACTCTTGTTGAGTCAACGGAGGTGCGCTTCGTTTTTTTCTTGCTTTTTTGTTGTCTGGCTTTTTTTCAGCGAAACTCGAGTTACCCGAGAGTGGAGGATTGGTTTTCTTCAACAGCTCGGATGCCGGTGAGTTTTTCGCGATTACGTCGGTGACGTGGCGGCAGCTTTTTTATTTTTATATACGTTAGCTGCGTAATTGGAGGGAGAAGTTTTAATGAGTAATGGAACTGTGGATTTCTTTTTCTTCATTTATCTAACTTTGATGAGATGTTGTTGTTATATAATTTTGAAATTGTACGATGAGTACGTGTTTTCATAATGACATGGGTTTTAATATCAATCAGATCGAGCTTAGAAGTGTATAGTGATTAAATAATATTGAATTACAAATGACGTTGATTAATGTCAGAAACAACCATTAGATTGATATCCATTGAAATTACAAATGTCTTGAATGCAATGCACATTTGTCTTGAGCACAATATGAAACCACAATTGTTTATAAAGTTTTTTATTTTTCATTTCGAATCATTTACAAATAAAAAAGTTTTTCATAAAATTGGGTGACTATATAAAAGTTATAATATTTCTTACAGTTTTTTACGGGAGAAAGCTTCATTCGAGATGCAATACTATTTAGAAAAATTACATCAATCCTCCAAATACGTTGATAAGAAACTATAGTAAACACTATGGAATTGCAAACATTGTTAGAAATACGTACAGTAAATTGACTGCAACATCGTTATTCGTATACGAACATTTGAGTAATTTATTTACTTGCTTCCAAAAATGCGATTGAGAAATAATTATGTGTAGCGCGTCAACAAGTATTTTTTTGCACGCTCTAATCTTCCTCCGGGACATTGTGACAACTCAATTGAAAAAAATCACCAGCCCGATCTGTCACCGCACCCTCTCGCCTCTTTAACGAACCTCCCGTCTCTGTCCCTCGTCGCAAATCCGTCGACAATGAGATTAGACTCCTCGGATTTTGGAAAAAGGAAAAAAAAATGATAATAATAATAATAGAGCTCCACACGAAAAGCCGAACGGTTTATTAGATTCCCCGTCGCACATGCACACGCTCACGCGGATAATAATATAATACAAGGGAACGTGAGAGCGTCAGGGGGAGAGAAATCGCGCTCGCAGTTCGCGCCAGTCAATATTGTATTATACATACCTGGGCACATATATGAAGAAAGATATATCCTGACTGCGCTGGCTTTGATTGACAGCTGAAGTAACTCGCCTCGGAGGCTCCACTTGCTTTTTCTCCTTGGCGACGATCTCCTCTTCCGCCATTCTCCGTTCGAGCACACGCGTGCCTTCGCTGCTTTTTCGCTTCCCTCTTCTTACACACCTCCCCCCTTATATATTATTGCCTCTGCATCGGGCACATATTATATAGAATTCCTTTCTATTCTCGCATGGGTTGGGATGGCTCTTGGATGAGCAATGAAACCTCGGCGAGCGCGTGATTCTTGGAATTCGCCGAGGTGACGATGCGAGGGGTATAAGAGGGCCAAATACGTCGAGGCACGAAAAGCACCATCCGCGCGAGGATATGGCATTATCTGCTACAGCCCATCTAATAACCGTACCCCGGGTGTGGGAGGTCTACGGTTCGAAGGGGCGTGAGATAATTTAAAATTTACATTCAGTTGTTGTTTGGATTATAAAAAAAAAAATAAAATAAAATAAATAAATAAACATAAAGGTTAATAGC
>NW_019379577.1:698566-735506 GCF_000648655.2 Copidosoma floridanum | reverse complement strand
TTTTTTTTTTTTTTTTTTTTTTTTTTTTTTTTTTTTTTTTTTTTTTTTTTTTTTTTTTTTATAGCGTATCAGGTATTTTTTTCCCAAGCAATAATTTAGTTCAATATGACTTTCTATGGTAAGCCCACGCGTTTGGCTTCACCAGCAGCGGTGATCTGCCGGAGCTTGTTAAAATCAGCAGTAGATGACTGTAGACAGATGCTCGAGCTTAAGTAAAAAACAAAAAAAATTGAAGTAACGAAGAAAGGGTGCAACAAAAAAAAAAGCTGTCTTTCCCACCCTCTTATTTTCTTCCTATTCAGATGAGGGGGTGGGCACATGTTAAGGTGAGGATAGGGAAGATCCGGAGGCCAATGAACAAAAGAAGAGGTGCACGCGGGGGAGGACGAGCTCGCGGGATGAATGGGAGCAGCCAGCGATTAACGCGAAGCTCCGGAGCTAAGTATACACGGCTGCCGCGTCGCCGTCTCCGTGACTTTTCACCTCCCCCTGCGCGTTTACGTGATAAATACGTATGGAAAAAATACGCGGACACCCGCACACCGTAAAATTTATCCACTTTAATGCTCGTTTCACGTTCCGTACGGTGAACATCGACTTTGCCCATTTTATCACAACTATACTTAATAATATCCCAGTCCGAGGGAGAAATCCGTCATTTTGGAAATGAGAAAAAGAGGAGCCTCCGTGTCAAGCTTCATTTTCTTTGCAACCAGCCACTCGGAGCGCTCGACTGTCATTCCCTTTTTCATGCGTCCGAAGTCTCGAGTCGCTCCTTTGCTCTCCCGGAGCTTATTAAGAGAAAAATTCCCGCCTCTCGAGGGTAAAGGAACAATGCGAGGAGCTCCCGCTAATCGTCATTTACACCGGCGAAGCTCTGCAGCTTGGCTTTTGTTTCTCGCAGAGCCAGGAGAGCGGAGATTTTTCTCCTCCTCGAGGAACTGCGTATCGGCTGCACTCCCGAAAGCCTATTTTCCAAGGTGTCGCTGTTACTGCCCATTGTCGCGAACTACGGCAGTGGAAGAAGAGAACGGTGAGCTAAGCAGCGCGTGTGCGCCTTTATATATGGAAGTAGCTCAGGTTAAGTGCTGCGGAGAGCTCGTGTGTTATATTATTCTTCCTCGTGTACTTCCAGGGCCAATTTTCACTAGTTGCCATTCAAAAAGTCATACTTTCGTCATTTTTTTTTCCAACGTGGTGTATACGGATTAAAAAGTTTGTGTCACACACCCAAAAAGGAAAAAAGAGGGAAAAAAAGCACGCCCCGATGTAATTTTGCGAAATTGCAACCAAGTATTCCCGGTGGGTGAAGAAAACTCCGCTGTAATGGAGCTCAAGAGAGAGGCAGAGAAGTACTAATTTAATAGAGCTCTTGGCCCCTCTCCACGCTCTAAAAACCGAATTAATTTTCTTAATTTAAATTTCGCTCCGCCGACTTTTACCCTCAATGGAGCTCTCCCAAGGCCCTTCCTCCTTTTGGAAAGGAAAAAAAAAAAAACGATGTCAGAAAGCTCTCGAGTACTCAAGAGAGAGAGAAAGAGTAGCGCAAGAAAAAAAACGCTGGGGGGGGGGGAGGAAATCGCCGCTTTCAAAATTCCGCGAGAAGTGCATTCGGGCGCTACGATAAGTAACGAGCTTGCAAGCTTTCGCGAATACCCCCCGTTGCCGTTGCGGAGGTAAGGACTTAACCGCTCCTCACGAGCGGGAGGGAGAGAACTTGTGTTTTCTTGGCGGCCAAAAGGAGTATAGTTCCGCGGTGGTATGGCACCACTCGACTAATGGATGCCGGGAGAGTCCCACCGCGCGCGGAGACGCCAAACTTTAACTCGTTAATTACAGGCACGCCTCTCTCGCGCGAACTCAACTTTGCCCCCCCCTCTCTCTCTCTCTCTCGAATATTTCAAACTATTGTGTTCGCAAGCCAAGCGGGAGCTCCTTGGCTTTCTCTTCGTCTCCCTTCTCCCTACTTGCCCGTGCACGTGCACCGATGCCTTCTTTTCTCCTTCGTTTCTTTCGACGGTTTTCCGTCCCCTCTCCCATCCATATTTTTTTGCGATTCTCCCCCGCGAGGACTTTTCCTTGCCCTTCGCAAGGCCATTCACCGGCCGCGTCTTTGTGTACCGTTTTGCGCGTCCCTTTTTGTTGTTGTTTTTTCTGCATCGCTGGCCTGGTTCGTGTCTCGATTGTGAGGCAACGAGTGGAAGTCGAGGCTTGTTTAATTAGGAAAAGTGGTCTCGACCACACATACTACACGTACACGAGCAACCACTTTTTCCTCCCATTTCCTTTTTTTTTCCCTCCATGGAATCACTCGTTGTGTAATTTTAACCTCTTAACAATCAGAAACTCCTTTGTCGTTGAAATAGTAGAAAATCCATGCCACCCGGATGATAATAATGTATACATATAATCATAATAATCAGTGACCCCAATGCAAACATCCTTCTCGTTGAAAGTTCCACGCGTGCCCGAGAGACGAATCCAAGAAAAACAAGCAGAAAATCAGCAAAAGGGGGGAATTTGTGTATTTGGCACAGGGGAGGCGTATACGTAATATGCTAATGCGAGAATAAACGCTTTCTATTAGAAGAGCCAACGGGACAGCCCCCCAATGAGCTCGGGGATTTGAATGCATAAATATATGTACGTACTCTCCAGAGTCACAGCTATGACTGCATAAATATCCGTACACGTATACGCTTGAGTACAATGGAGAGAGAGAGAGAGAGAGAGAGAGAGAGAGAGAGAGAGAGAGAGAGAGAGAGAGAGAGAGAGAGAGAGATACGGATCCAGTTGCTACAATCAAGTGTATTTTGGTGCCGCGCTCGAGGACACTATGTCACAGGGCGAAAGTATACACCCGCTTTGACACGGATGATATTCGAAGTTATGTGTAACTTGGGTCGTTAATCCAGCTCGGTAATTTCGCAGAAAAAAAAATAACCCCACCTGTTATGCAACGCCTCATCAGTTCATAATTTTCCAAAGCCAGAGAGAGACAGAGAGAGAGGGCCGCTCCAAAAATACACAATCCCCCGCATTAGCGTTTCTCGCGAAAACAGACGGGCATTGTACATAATATTTGCTCGCGAAATTTTAGTAAACAAACCCACGTCCGCCGCAGAGCGCAGGCGGAAGGGGGGTTACATTATCTCGGGCGGCGAGGAAGGCTCCCGCAGCTGTCAAGTGCAGCGAGCGAGAGAAAGTCCCGGGGGTCATCAGATATACGCGAATTTTTATCACTGTTTAAAATGTTATGACTTCTACTAACAATTTAAGACAGAATTTGTAATCGTACGTTAAAATCTTGTAACGTAATGAATAATTAAGAAATTGTTACGTAAATTTAATAAGGAAATTTATTAAAATCTTTTCCAAAGAAAAATATTAAATACTAATTCAAAATTTTTTTAAATATTACAAAAATATTTACGAAGCAATTATTATATTCCAAATTCTTTGTAACTTTAATAATGTTTTGAACTTTCAAATACAAATTCTTTTATTTTTTTTCAAGCACGTTACTTAATTAAAGATAAAGCTAACTTTTGAAATGAAATTTAAGACGAGTTAGTAAATTTAAGAAAATTCCTTAAATTTTAAGAAGGATTTGTGGAAGATGTGTTATTGCTCAGGTCGAGCTCCGGCCCTTGTATAATAATCCAGCGTCTACTCACGGGTTGTACGCCATACGGATGTACACGCGGGGGCTTATATCCGTTGTCGTCTTGGTCGTCTTCTGGGATACGTGGGCCTCTCTATGGACTGTCCCGCGCACACGCTGCTCTGTTAGCGGATAAGGACGGCTCATTACCCTCCTACTCTGAGCTGTACACTCGGAAATTATTTTTCCACGATCCGTGTGGTACAGAGATTGTTTAAAAACTACGTGTATGTATATATTCGAAATATTAATAAACAACATGCACGTAAGGAGAGTCATCGAAAGTCGGGTGAAAGAAAAAGGCCGAGCGTAAGGGGGGGGGGGGACTGAGGGTGTCTACAACGACGGCGAAGAGGGTGTACGAGGGCTCGGGTAAAAGTGAAGGAGCCCAATAGCGCCAGAGCCAAAAATCGGCGCGAGGGTGTTCTTCCTTCCTCTTCGTCATCTTTTCTGCATCGACGTGTACAAGGCAGTGGGTATCGATGAGCGTTGAGTAGAGGCGACGTCGAGTGCCGTCCATTGTTCTCCACTTTTAGCTCGCGGATGGAGGTGTATATATACAGCCCCGGTGTCTGAAAAGGGCTGGAGGCAGACGCGACCCCTTAACCTTTCGCTTGTCTTGTTCACTTTTGAACGTGTATATATACGTGGACTTGATGCTCTTGGATTGACGTTTTTTTTCTCTCTCTTGATTTTTCGATAAAAAAAAAAAGAAAAAACAAAGAAAATAATAATCCTCACTACAGGGTGTCGTGCAAATTGAATTCCATGCGCGAAACAACGAGCCTTTCGGAGCGCGGGCGCGTCGGTATATATGTACGTATCAAATTGTGTACAAAACAGCCAATCGTTATTGAAGTCGATACTACCCCGCGAATAAGACCGGCGAAGCGTTATTCCACTCCCCCGATCACGCCCCACCAGACCGCAATAACAGATCACCGACAGACAAACGCGTAGCAGCTTATTAAGTAATATTCCGTTTTTTTTTTTTTGTTTTTTTTCCTCTCCCTCGACCCGTCTGCAAGTACAATGGCGCTTTTCGTGACTCCTGAAACGCGTGATGCGCCCGCAAACGCGTCTCATAACGAGGCAATTACGCTATCTGTACGTTCGATGGGGAGGGGGGGGGGTTTGTCGCTATGATACATATATATGTTGCGTGAGTTCGCTTTGTCCCGAGTCATTTTCTTATACGCGCTCGTGTTGTCCTCCAAGAACAAAATGATCGCGGCTGTTGCAGTGCGTACATTAATTAACGGAATTGATTGGCCGATATGCGCGGTTGCGAGAAATGTTCGTCGTGCCCCATGATTGAGTACGAGTCTTTTGTGTTTGCGCACTTTCGGAAAATCCTGATGATGCGCGACGAAAAGTTCGGAAAAATTCATCGTCACTGTTGTTGATTCTTTTATTCAACAAGTGATACACAATTGCCACACTCAAGTGCCCATCTCGCTCGCAGGGATCTTCGTTACGGGCAAAAGCGTATTTTTGTTTTACATAAAGCTTACCGGCCACGTAACAGATAATTTTCTTTTTTTTTACGGCTGTAATAAAGGGCACTTCTCACCCCGGGGGCAGCTGTGGCATGCGATTAAAAAACGGGGCGTCGGCCACGATGAGCGTGCAATGCGCGGCAGCTGTGCTTTCTCTCCTTCCGGATCCCAGAAGATTCGCGCTGTAAATTTCTCGTTCGCGTGCGCGAGGCCGTGATATTGTACCCCACTGGAGGAGGGGGGTGTTTAATTTTGTCTACGCGAGCACTCCCAAGACCATAAACGGGGCTATGAATCGCGATTCCCTCGGTGTAATTTTAGCTGGCGCCCTCCGTTTCGCCTTCCTCCTGCGCTTTTTTTACTTCTCACCCCCGCACTCTTGTGGGCTTCGACGGCTCTTGGTGTGATTTTCATTTGTAATCGCGGCACAGGTATATACACAGGTACACATACAAGCGCAATTTCATGTTTTTCGGTGACCTGATTATTCTTCTTGTCTACGTATTTTAGTACTGTTTTCGCCGTAGTTGCTCAAAAGTATGACAGCTCTCCGCCATAGGAATTCACTTCCAATCGACCCTCTCCCGTGCGCGTATAGAACAAACACCCACGGAAGCTCGTCATCGGCGCTAGCCATTATCATGCGCCTTCCCTTTGATATTCTCTACGTGCCAACGTGTACATATAACACAGTGGCTCTCCGTCACCCCACGGGCCTCCTTTCCTCCCTCTGTCTTCCCTGGATAGACGGCGGTGACGTTTACGATTATGGCGCAATCATATCGGATTGTTATTACGGGCTGATGGCCCGGGCGCCAAAGGGGAGGCTTATCTTTGAATATATGCTGATACAGAGGATGGTGCCTTCCTTTTTCTTACTTCAGCCCGAGGAAGACGCTGCTGATGGATGCAGGGGGCACACGGGCGTTTTATCGAACGGTGAGCTGCGCTCTCGAAAGAGGGCCGTGTTTCTTTTTTGCCTTGATGGGCTTTTTTTTTTTCAGAAGCGTACGGTGCGAAATGGATTTTTCGTTCCGGCTTGAAGTGGCGCTGGGGATCCGAGTTATTTTTCAGGGTCATTGAACAAGTTTAGGGTTCCATCTTAATTTCAGTACCTTCAGTACCTTTTTTTTTTTTCCTTCTTTTATACCAAAGAAACTCCCGCCGAGTTTTGTTTTACAATACATGGATTTTCATTTTGCTGTTGAACCATCGATCAATAAGATCTATAGCACATGTTCGGCCGATTTGACGTAACAGTGGCTAAAATTCACTGCAGAGATTTCCCGAACAGCAGGTACTCCATCCGTGGGCATTACACCGAGTTCCATTTATAGGCACCATCCCGCCATACTTTAATCCCACCGACCAACAGTCGGACTCTGTACTTTCTCGAAATTGGACTCGAGTGGGCTCCAGCTCCGATTTTCCACTCCCATGGAAAGCCCAGCATAATATACATCTCGACTCGCCGTGTAAGGGTTACATACCAGCCTGTATAATTTAGAAAAGCTTTGTGGTGCTGTATACATATAACATGTAACGCCAAAATTCCTCGCAATCGTAAATTTGCTCCTCTACGCACGATGATGCAGTTTTCACACAACTGGGCAAAACACAAAGAACAACAGATGTCCCTTCGGCTGATGTGCAAGTACAAAAAGTCGAGAGCCAGCCTTTGCGCAACGGCCCATAAGTTCCAACGCCCACCACCACCACCACGCCCTTTTAATCCTCACCCACGCGATAGCCAAGATTTTTGCTCTCCTCCCACACACACACACACACACACACTCGGGCTTATCATCGTAGGATGTCGGTTCCCCGCGCGCACGGAGCGGCATCCACCCTCGACCCGATTTTCGCCGGCAAGCGTTGATTGAAACGTCCTGATTGCGCGTCCCTTCCCTCTATGTATATATATAATGCACCTACCCTTGGTTAACTGAAGGGAGAGCCTCTCCGCCTCCGCCACGCGCGCACATACTTATTTGGTAGTCTAATGCTTCTTCTTTCGGGCCGATGACGGCGGCGATGACGACGATCATGATAATGACGAGGATGTCGATGGGAGAGAGCAAAGAAGAAGAGGAGCTCGTGCGACGAAGGAGAAAAGAGAGGCTGGCCTACAATTTTCGGGCGTGCAATTATCTTATCACCGCTCCTCCCGCTGGTAGAGCGATAATGGCAGGAAGTGCCGTGATTCCTTTGTCCCCGCCGGTGACCTTCCATCGTTCGCTTGTGATTATTGTATTTACCGATACGCCGATCAACGGCTCCACGATCCAATTGACAACCCCACGCGCTACATTTTTTTTTTTTTTTCCTGCAATTTGTTTTTTTCCACCTTATATGGTGATAATAATCTACTGCGAACAAACAATGATCACCGAAAGGTATAAACAACAACCCATCGATCGGATGGATCGCCAACTCCCCAAAAAAACCCCGAAACGGGGTAAAAAAAGAAGAAAAAAAAATTAATCAATCGCTCCGCCCTGTAAAAAAAAAAAAAAAAAAAAAAAAAATTCAAAGAGAGGGGGGTGGAGAGTGCGCTAGTATACTTACTCGAGTATAGTAATCATTTCCCGTCATGAAAACCAAACGCGGTGCTCCCCTGCCGCTGTTGTTGGTACCCACACACGGCCGTGCCCACATAGCGTAATCCGCGCGAACGGGCGTACACACGGACGCGAATGAATGGCAAATGAATGGGCTGCAGTATTGAAGTGGAGGGGCGGGAGCGACGTGGCCGTACGGCGCAAAAGTTAATCACGGTTTGCCGTAGTCGGCGGCGGTCACGGGGACTCTGTCGCACCACCACCGTATAGGGGTGATGGCTGTGGCTATGCTTATATATGTATATGCATTGCACCGAGTGTGCGGGATTTCTTGATTACATGGGCGTGCGGCGTCAGGCAGCCTCGAGGGGACAGCCCTTGCTGTCGACGGCTTATATACACCCTGTGACTCGGCGATACGACGATCGGCTGGGTGTACAGTTGCCGATATATATTTCGGCTCGATGTCTCGCCTACCTATGCTTTCGGGGAGAAATACACGCGGAATGGTTTCTCGGATGAGTATTTATCAACTGGTACTGTTTAGATGATTTTGTTGTTTTGACTCGTTGTGTTTTATTAGCGTCAGTCGGGCGAGGCTCTCCGTCATGCTCCCAAGGTCTCACTGGCTCCAAATCAATTGTGGGGCTAATTCAATATAATTTAACAATTGACCACGCACGTACTATTTGAGATACAAGAGCATCAATAAAAGTAGAAAAACTTGTATTTTACGTGTCTCGTTTAAAAGTTGGAAATTCGTCATAAAATGCTTGCTTCGAGATGTACAGCAGGACCTGTATGATCCCAACAAAAGATAAAAACCACGTCATGTCACGAGTATCGGTAAATAATCATAATTAATCTTTAGCAAATAAAGTATCAAAATATTCCATTTATAGATCAAAATTATTTGTTAAAACCATTAAATTCTAAAGTAAATGGTTATGAACCATGATGAATCAGCTGTGCCATCGTGGTGAATAGTAACGAAAGGTTATCCCGATTGCCATCCACTTTGGGGGCTAAAACCGTCCAAACAAATTCATACAAGAACAACGCGATACGAGCTGGGCGTGTGACGTACACCCACGTGGTTTTTTCTTCACCATATGCGAAAAAAAAAAAAATCCAGCTGACCCGCTGAGCCGGCTCTCTTTCCCTCTCGATTGACAATCAAAACGAGAACCATCAGACGCGTATCCTCGCGTTTTCTCAGTCAACTTCGCAGCACGACTCTCTTTCGAAAATCAACAGCCTCCCTCGCTCCCATCGACATTGCCACTACGTGTGTATGTGTATATATGTACTACAGGCTCCACCACCGAATTCTGCTTTGCTCGCGACGTAGCGTTCAACGTGCGCCATATGGTCGTTGTTTGCCGGGAGTCTGTTGCACTACGCGTAACTGATGGTATATACGTGTAAAAAATTTGTATACACGCGTACGTGCTGCGTATAGGGCGCGTTGCGAAACAATTACGGGTAATAAAGCGTCGTATAGTCCGATACGTCCGTTGAGTCGGCGTAATTTTTCAAAAGGCGCACACAAGGGAGGTGTACGAGTATTATACGCATGAGATTTCATCCTGCGATATTTATGAAAGAATACACCGATGTGACGCGCTAAGGGGCGGGGAAAGGCCATTTGGAATAGCTTAGGCCGCACCAACACGCGATGCTTTTTTATTTAATTGATTGACCCTGCGGAAAGTTATCAGCCCGATAAAAGCGAGGATAAGGCCACTGCACGAGTCTCGGATCGGCCGGCCGTTGGAGTCGAAAATGACTCGGTCGATACAGTGCTAGATCACTGAGCAGACGGTCTATACTTCGATTCCAAGTACCCATAGACGAGCCGGTCTAGTTTACATCAAAAGTTGACAATAAACCGTACTGAGAGAGATGTGAAGAAAAAATTCTTATCACAATGGCCACTGCCATCCCCAATTTTTTTTTTTTTCTTATCCTTGCAAATTTTATCACTCGTCGCGCGAGTCAATCAACTCACCCTAGTACCTCCTTCTTCGCTACAGTATATAGTCCTTCGAAATCGTGTAGGGTATATAAAAGAGCGGACGGCAGTAGAGTGTGAATTTTAAAGTAATTACACGAGATTAGCGAGAGCGCCGCTGCGTCGACGCGTATAAGGCGAGGCACTCTCGGGCGCTTACTTCCAGACCAATGAGCCTCAACGGAAGCGCCTCGCTTTGATTCCCACACCCTCCTCCCACCCCCCTGCAGTCTATCCTCCTCGTTTACCTTTTCCTTATACCCTCCCCCTCCTTCCTTCATCCTCCCCCCTTTTTTTTTCTTCTTCTTTATCTTTATTTTTATATCCCTCTCCATCCGTATCGAATGTATACCTTCGGAGCCGGTATATGGTGCCTCATCTGCATCGCATCGGCAGCGGGGCTAATTTGTTGAGAGATACCGCTTGCCAATATTTCCGCGTTTTCATGCCTCATTGCTTTCCCTCCCTCGTTGCTCCTCCTCTCTCGAGATACCGAGCACCGGAGGAGGAGGAGGAGGAGGAGGAGTAATTTGCCCTCTGGATCGCACCGAGTGCCTCCTTCTTTTCACTCCTCTGTTTTCTTTTCCCTCTGTCTCTCTTTGCCTTTTTGCTCTTCAAGTGTTTGCGATCGAGCTCTTTCCCTGCCGAGCTTTTCTTTTTCCCTCCCGCTCTCGGGCCAAGCTGCTGTTCCTGTACTTTCTCCGGATATCGCGAGCTCGTCATTATTACTTGTTGCCTGGGTATATGTATATTTTTTATTTGTATTTATAAGGTTCTGACCTCATAGAAATATGTATGGAAACGCCTCAATATTTACACGTATATTTTCTGCCCATGATTTTTTTTCTTCGGTGTTATCCATGTGATGGCAAGACCTTTAGTGACTTCCCAACATTTTGTTTTGATAGTTTTAACGAGCATATTATTTTAATTTTCATTGTGAAAGCATTCAAATTATTTGGTGACAAGGCGTTGTTGCAGCGTTTCACTTGATGTTCTAGATGGAGTGAGAAAAAAATTCAACCTTCAAGATAAAGAGACAGATTGTGCCGATAAAGAGGGGAAGCCCAGTTTTAAATTTGAGATCTGAGTGCTAATGACTAGTCATTATGCATAAGTATGTGTAGGAGAGCGAAAAATCAAGGTGCGACTGAAATTTAATGAAAACAAGTTTATTGGTTTATAAATAATATGTTCATGGTTGTCGGATTCACGTGTTACACGTACCACAAAAATTCATAAGTCGCCGCATGAGCAATCGTAGCCTAAAAATTTGTCTGATTGCCGACAAACGATGCTGTTTGATTTGTAGCACTGTACACCGCATAAAAGTTTCTGGTACTCGGTGCATGGCTTGGGTACGATTATGTCAATAATAGGCGGGCGGGTGATTCCTTCCGAAACTGTAACAGAGAATGAAAAATCCGTGTTTTTTTTCTGCGTGAATTGTGTATTCCTTCAAATTTTTTCTTCAAATTTTATGGTTGGTTTCAATCAATTATGTGGTTCATTACGAGCGGGTAATTTATAGTTCACACCGTAAAGTTACAGCTAGCACTATTACAAGTTGCATAAATTTCAAGACGACCTAGTAATTGGTAATTTCGAGGCTTCATTTCAAATGGTGGTAAGATTTATGAGGAAAAATAATCATAAGGACTAATGTCAATTATATACGCATCTGTGTTGTCCAAAAAAAAAAGAAAAAAATTAATTTATTTATCAATGTTCTCTTGATGCAACAATCAAAAAGTTATTGATTAATGAATGCATAGAATAAGGGCAGAACTTGTATATACGGTCTCACAGTAGAATTTTTTATGGTTAATTAGTTTTTTTTTTTTTAACTTTGAAGCTCAGTAAAACAAACGTTTTAGCGTGTTTTTGTAAAAATTTTTTGCGCCTCGACCAGAAAGTAAACTACCACCGTCGTGTAGCCAATTGCTGGCCAAACCAAAGGCAAGTGATGACTTTTTACTTTCTGAACCAAAATATACTTTTTAATGTTGTTTGAAATATTTATCTCTTGCTAAAATTTAGACTTGAATTTGGGCGTAAAAAATTAGTAATATCTCAGTAACATCGCAATTTTTTGTGAACTACAGTACCCGCTGAATGTCGTACCTAAAAAAATTTTTTTAATACATACTTAAAATAAAAATGTTGTGAATGACCTTGATTACATTTCACGTTTCCAGTTACACAAAATTTAATTGCACTAGCTGATAATTTTTTTTGTTCTTTTTAATTGCATTTACCATATTAAACAAATGACAAGCATAAGTTTAAAAGTATGGTGGAATTTTTATCACGTCATACGCTTTGAGTATATTATTTTGTGTTTTATACATTTTATATAATATTTGTTTGAAAAAATTGTTTCTACATTGTTTCTACAATTGTTCCTACTTTGTTTCTTTTACCTTTGGACGTTTACTGCGCCCTCAGTAGGAAAAATAGAGTTGGCACCTGGTGTGCATCCAACCATATTACCTACCATTACAGTGGTTTTCTTTATTGTGAATTGAAAAATTTTTGCAGTACAATTAAAGATTCATCAGAATTTCAACTGAAACGATTTTTTGAATGTTGAACCATATTTTGTTTAACCACACGTTAAAATTCACAACAAAACAAGCAATCAAACTTACTATCTGCGAAACATGAAGCCACTACAAAAGCAACGATATGTGTCATTAAAAGATATTTCATTTTCTTTAATTTTTAAGTACTCGTATCAGTGCTCGCGACGCACTTGCCTTGAGGGAACAGAATGTACTGGCCACTCGCACAAGCTTTGTCAAGTGATTCGGAATTTTTGAGATATGTGCAAATATGAACGGAGAAAATGGACCAAATACTTGGCACACGCACACATACACGCACAAATCCTCTTTCTCTTTCTGTTTAGCTTAAGAGTGATAGTAAAAGGTAGAAGCCGAACGGATGACCACTACATTTTACTACGATTTCCGGTTAAATGAGACCGAAGAATTTATGTGAGTGTTGACGATGTCACACTCATTTTGCGTCCTACAGAAATCCTGTTTTGTATGTAAAATCGTATATAACTACGTAGATTTCAATGTAGTTTATACAAAAAAAAAATTAGTAGTTATATTACATGGCTAAACCAGTAAAGTCAGTAAGACTGCCACATAAAATGTCGTACTGCCGTATTTTTTCGAAATGGAGAAAATGATGGATCCTTGTAAAGTCGAACACTCTGAACACGATGTTGCAATCACATTTTGATGAAAACAGTATTTAATAGGTGAATTAATTAATTACCTATTTATTTTGCATAGCAGTAATTTTTTTATAGTTTTAAGTTGATTTCGGCACATCGTTTTTAAACAGCGTTTCATATTGAAAATTTTTTTTATTTTTCCTGTAAGAAATATAGCAGCATAGCCCCAACTTGCAGAGATGAACTTTTCCTAAAAGAAAAAATCTTCATCCAGACTAGTTACTAATTCCAGTCGAAATAATATCTGAAAAAAACGTTTGAGTCCCAGTGCTGTAGAAATTGGTGAGTAGATCACGCCGTCACGTTACTATTACGTGTGTGATGGAGGCAACTGAATTTCGAGAACGCGCTCACTTTTGCGTGGGCAAATTATACATATACGTACACACATTAATAGGTACATTGCATAAAATATTTCAAGTAAGAATGTAATTTACTTTATTTGACAAGCGAAAAACCTTATATTGTCATGAATTACGTAACTTCAACGTATGGTCGAAGGAAGAGACAAAGTGTGCTCGCGCTGCCATAAAATTTTAGTCCGTCTTTGAGTATGACGTCATTGGAGAAAACAACCAGCCACGTTGGGAAACTGAACGGTCCTTCTTATGCGTGTTGCAAACGTAAACAATGAATATTAGCAATTGCACCTGTACTTAAAAAAAAAAAATTTCGTGCAGAATGATTGCGTGTAGTGTAAAATACACAGTAACCTTCGTGGCAATTTATCATAAGAACGTAAAATTTTTTAATTTACTTTATTCAATAATTTAACTGAATAATTTTTTATGACAGTATTTTTAATATACCTCTATTTCAAAGTTTTATTTCAATTTTTTCGATGATTATTAGTATTTGAAAAAATTAAAACGTAATAATAATAATAGCATGGCAATACTTACAACTCATTGTAGAAAAATCTGCAATATTTTTTTCTCATCATTCAAATTAAATTCTTCAAAGCTAAAGTTAAATGTTTCATAATTTCCCCCAACTTGATACGACGAGACTCAGCTTCAGCCAATCAAGTAATTGGAAAAGAGGCTCCACCTTAACCTCATAGTTTTATGTAAAGAAAGGATCACTTCTTAAAATAATTATAAAACGAAGTAAAACAAAAAAATATCATGATTTATACATGTACGTAAATTGATCTAAGTAGAACAAAAAAAATTTTTTTTAATGTTAGTTAAATCACTTAAAATTTGTGAACAAAATTAAAATGTATTAATTTTTGCTTGTAGTAAAGTACTACTTCGATTTCAATCATAAACAAATATGTATACTTAATGCACAGTAAGGCGTCAAAATAGCGGCGCAGTATTGAAGTAGTCGAGAACTTGATACTCATGATTTTTCATTATATGTGTAGGAGAATAAAAATGAAATAAGTATTTATATGTACGAGCAATTAAGTTTATTTCCTTACAAAAATTGTATTGAAATAAGTCATATTTATTATCAACATAAACTCAAAATATATCGAGACATTTACATTGGAAGCCTAAAGATACATCCGCTTGCCAACAAAAAATGAATTCTTTGCCTTGGCACATTGAGTGGCATAACAGTTTCTGAAAGTTGGTGCATTGCAGGGGAATCAGCTTGTACAAAACTGCAAGTAGTGATACCAAAATAATGTGTTAGTGTCAACTGTAACAAACAACTTTGTCTTAGCAATTATATTAACGAGTAGGTAAATATGATTGGTCCGTGAAAACCATTGTGCACAATTTCTTAGTAGTTTTGTCTTTTTTTCCAAACGTTTATGAGTCATGTAAAAAAACTTCTAATACATAAAAGATGAGAAGACTTTTACTGACTATTTCGTTTGTTTGGTATGATTATATTTTAAAAGTGTCGAACTGTTAGCAAATCCAATTTGCAGTAAGCGCTAGTATAAAGTATTTTGATAACATTACTAATATTATAGATTTTCTATTGAAAATAAATTGTGTTTAACTACAAAGTGTAATTCAAGAGAAAAGAATTATCAAAATCAAAGTGAGTTGAGGTTATGTATAGGAATGCTCGCGCTTATGCAGCTATAGATAAATAAAAAAACAAACAGTACCTACTGTCCTTGAACTAAAAAATTGACAACAAATGTTAGCGAAAATAATAAAAAATGCAAGAAACGTGCTTATCAATTTTATACAATGACATGTGCATACATTCTGAATGTAGGCACGAATATACACAAAAAATGCGATAACTTCTTAAAGTCGTTATTCTTGTAAACGATTATTTTGTGTATAATCGTCTGTGCACAATCAAAAATTTGTTCATATAGTCTGTCTGAAGCACGGCAAAAATTACCATTCCAACACAGTTAATAACATTATCATAACAGATTAAAAAATTATTTAATTCCACGTGTTTCGTTATTATCACTGGTAATTTTTTTTTTTTTAACAACAAAATTTAATACAAACTTAAAACAAATTGCAAAAATAACAACGAAATAAGCGATAAAACTTACGATTTGCTTCGCAAATGGGTATTGCAAAAGCAACAACCAACAGCATCGTTAAGTATTTCATTTTGTTTAAGTTACCGAACTCGACGTGCTTTCCTCGAAATAAGTAACCGTACTGGTCACTTGCTCAAGCTTCGACAATCCTGTCCCGTCATGTTCTGAGTCGGTCGAGCCAAATGATTTGGAAATTCACAAATACACTGAAGGGAGAAAGTGTCTAGTGCATGTACTGAGTTTTTTTTCTACATGTAGTAGTAGTTGCAGTAAAGTTGTAGAAGTGGAAGGGAACAGACTCGGTTTATTGATGGGCTCCATGGTAACAGGGACCGAAGGGTTGAGATAAGTGCCGCCGATGTCATCTTCATCTCAGTTTTTATGATAATAACATCCTGTTCATACTGAATCTCGTATTTATGTTTGACTAGACGACTTCTATCTCGGAAGATAAAATTTGACATGAGACTTTGCACAGGACTTACAAGGTTATTTTTTTGAATAAATTGGAAAAAAAAGAAAAAACTATGAACACATTTTTTACTTGTTTTGCTGTAGTATTCTAGTGATAGTGTGTTATCCTACAGGGGGCACAAATAGATACATATGTACAGGCAGGGAGACAGGATAAATAACGATATAATAAAATCATACATGTGTTTGTTGATGCTCTCAATTTATACATCTAATATCGTAATTTTCATATCTGAATTCGGTTCACTGGTGAAATTTTCAACAACTTAACCGCGGTTTGATGGTACAAATTACTGCATATCCAACACAGCCAAGATAGTAGGAATGACAGCTCCGTGTTTGACTTTTTTTCTCTTCCAGGACTGCAGCAATATCACGACTGTATGCGCGAACAATTGAATGTATAGGCTGCAGAAACATCAAACGAAAATTTTTGTGGGAACACATACGTGCATTTTATAATCACGAGAGTTACCAAATAAACATGTTACGACGTGATAAAAAATTTTACTTGGAGGGCATGGAGGCTGGGCGCTAAAGCGCAAAAAGAAACGGGCAACTTCAAAGCTCCCCCACCTAGGATTTTTTTTTCTGGTTAAAGATGGTACAAAAAGAGTAAAAGGGAGGGAGGGAGGGGGTGTAAAGAAACGAAGGAAGCAGGAAGTCTAAGAGATAAGCGAAAGCTAAACTCCCGTGCGAGTACAATGTGTGTCCGCGTAATGGTGTCCCCGGGCTACTCTTCCCTCCTCTCTCACCTCCTTTTCCTCCTCCCGCATGCTTTTCGAAGGCTAATGTGTCTGCGATAGCGCCTGCTCGGCCATCCCTCTTTTCTTGCTTTCCTTGGATTACACTTGGTAAGATTTTCGAGGATCAAACGTACGAGGATATGCGTTAAGGGCTAATATGGCTCACTGGGGGTGTTTGTGCTCTTTGATCTGCTTGCAAGCTCAAAATACCTTTGTACGATGGAAATACAAATTTTTCTTTTCTTTTCTTTACGTTCACCTCATGCGGTATTTGTGAGTTAGGGCATGTATCATTAAAATAACTATTTGATAAGTCAGTTTATTATTAAATTGGAAAAATTGCGTTCTTTTTATTCATATGTTATACACAATTAGTAATAGGAAAATCAAATAAAAGGGAAGAGTATGTACACAAACCTAACGTTTACTCTTTGAGAAAGCTTTTTAAAATCAAAGTATTGAAAAAAAAGCACGACAAACATTAGTTTATCTTACGAAGGAAAAACAAGTAACCCTATTTTTTCCCTTTCTTCGCATACGAAATCAAGACCACGACGATGACGACATTGGCAACGAAAAACAAGCATAAAAGTGTTCTCGTGTATCATCTTCCGGAAATATCTTTCATCCCCCTCGTAGCGTAAGCTTTTCACGCGAGCGTATGAACGTCTCGACAAGCCAAACACAATATATTTGCCGTGTCAACAGTTTAACCCGAGGGGAATGTCCTCTTGACTTAATGCAGGCGTTTGCCTAAAATATCAGTGGATACTTACTCGAGATTGGTAAAAATAAAAATAAACCAAATTGATAAATAAAATTAATGTAATTTTATAAAAAATTGAATGATAGCTCNATAAAATTTTTAATTTGTAATTTTTATACAATACAATTTTTTCACACAAAATAACAAAATAACATGCTTGTAGTAATCGCAGAGACTAGAGTCTGTCCTAGTT
Source organism: Copidosoma floridanum (assembly GCF_000648655.2). The sequence goes on along the minus strand of NW_019379577.1, from coordinate 717,866 downwards.
ATTTAACATATCACTTTCAATTAGACAGTTACATAAAAATTCAAAAATTTTATTTACATTAGCTTCTCTTTTGATAAAAGGATTTTGTTCATTTAATAAAAACGATCTTAAACTAGCGCCATCTTCCATAAATTCATTATTAATCACGTTAAAATCTACTTTATTTTGACTAAGATTTTTTATAACTGGCTTCGGAATGATAGACGTCATGGGGGAAAAGGTAGGTAAATATATTTTTTCATCAGCGATTTTTTGAATCTTCGTAAGGACATCATTGTTAATTATTTACTCATTTTTATGACATTATTACAACGAACAAAAATCAAATACTTACATCTTTAGCACAACTACATTACAAATATACACATACACTGCCGCAACCGACGCAGCAGACACTGCAGATGCATACACTGCAGAGTGCACACCACTTGATGTGTGTATATGAACACTCACACATTGGAGACCCCTGCGGCGATGCCAAGTCTTCACTCATCGCTACTTTCCCCTTACCCCGCAAGTGGTTCCCCCCCGCTATCTCTACCGATCGTCCTTAAACGGTGGAAATAGTCAATGAAAACAATAATCAAGATATTGCTTCAACTACGGTAGTTGAAGCGCTGGTGAAGTACTTAAACTCCAACTTTTTTTTTTAACATACAATTAAATCTATTTCCCTATCTAATGAGAAAAATATTCTGCTCTGGGACTACATTTAAGATGCTAGAAACGGAGAAAGTTGGGTCAGAGATGATCAAAAAGATCTATGAAAAAAGGCAGTTTTACAAAATTTGCGAGGTGCCGCACATATAATCGTAAGTGGTCAAGACTTCGAAAATCTTGAGACATTTAAGCCACATTTTTTTTAAACCAGGTGTGGGTCTCGGGAACCTTAGTAGAAATAAGACTTTTAACTAAAATGTCATTACACTTGGTACAACAGAAAATGGAAAAATTGGATTACACCTAATTTCTATAGGTCTTTAAAAATCTGGTATTAAAAAAGTAAACATTTTACTATTATTACGTATTCAAGCACGCACGTGCATAAAATACGTATAGTTATATATTCTACTTATGTTACATGTGTATAGATAAATAAAATTTGGTACGAATCTGTGTCCAACAAATAATTTTTTTTTTTAATTTTGGCCACCATAACATTAAAATAATCCACTATATCTGATTGAGATAGAGGAAAACAATAGGCATATAGCTATGTTCCATTGTAAAGTAGTAATTTGTCATTCAGTTCGTTTTTTGAGATTATTTATAAATTAATATTAAAATTTACCTCACAAATATAAAAATGATATCAACAATAATAATAAAAATAATAATCGTAACAATAGTAATTACAATATCGTTAATAACAATAAAAACAACAATAAATGCTTATCAGAAAAAAAAGGACAAGAAATAGAAAGAAAGAGAGCCCAAATAAAAGGCAGAGAGGTGGAACGGGAGGAGCGCGCAGTCCTTTGGTTTCGAGTCGGTCCGTGTCCGCCCACGTCTGTCCTGTCTCTCCGTCTGACTATACATCCCCGTAACAACAACTAAAGTCACGGGGGTCGTCCTCAATATGCCAGTGGGGACGGGCTAATGAAATATCAGCGTAGCTTTTAAGTGAGTTACAAGTCCCGCACCGTTGCTTCTGTCCCTACATGTGTATACACTGAGCAAGTACATACATGTATACGAGCCACCCTCCTTGCCACGAGACGCCGACGACGACGAGAAAACATATTGTCCTCGAATTTGCCGAGTAACACGCTTAAGCGTCTCCTTTCTCTCTCTCTCTCTCTCTCTCTCTCTTTATTTTGATTTTCGCGAGGATGTTACATCCATCCATCCATCCACAGTTGTGTCTCGAGGGTCGGACAAATCGAGTGTGCGTAAAAGGGGACAATGATCGCTTTTTAGGGAGCTGATTCGATTTTACGATTCTTACGTTACTCACGGGCCGCCACCGTCACGAGACCCACGCGCTTACGCTTATATACATATGTGCACAGCCCCGGGGGCGCCAAAGGGAGGGATATTTAAATATTTATAAGTTTGCTCGTTTCAATTCTATTTATACACTCGCGCGCCCCACCCCCATCCCCTTTTCGCCTCTATTTGGTATTCAAATGCCTCGAGTGCCCGAGTGCATGTTATCGACGATTGTTTTTAGCTGCTTAATTAAACGACCATTGCACCCACACCCCGTATAAGCACGAAAATACTAGCTGCCGAGAAAAGTAAACAGCGTCCCCCGAAGAAATTCCTCCGACGCCCACTGCCAACCTCGTGGATACGCGTATACGTGTACATCGTGGCGTAATCTCCCTTTTAATCTAATTCAACCAGAAAACCAAACCGCAGCGGTAGCTATACACAGCAAACATACATACACACGCGCGTGCGAGCTCCGCGGCTGCAACACAGCCTTCCGCTGCTCTCGAGCGAGTTAATCCTCAAAAGCTCGGACGCGGGTGTGTGAATCTGCGGGCCACCCCCGCACGAGCGTGAAAAGTGGGATTATTATACGCGGGCTCTCTGCACCAACTTGTTTTTTTATTTTTTTTTTTTAAATTTGTTTCATTCGTGCTTAGCTCGCGTCGCTGCGTTTGCCTCCATCCGTCCTTGTCCGTCTGGCGACAAGGGATATTGTACGCAGTGCGGGGGTGGATCTCGAGCGAGACGGGCGAAATGTGTATAAATATGGGCTTAGAGTGGCTTAGAGTTGTCGGTGAGAGGCAGCTTTTTGTGCTCACTTGTCGAGTTGTTATTGTTGTTTTGGAGGATTTAAACACCGGAATAAACGTAAATAGCGATAATCATGCTTTTGGGGGCTTGTGGTTGATAAAATTTATGGAGCATCACTTTTTTTCGTCAATTATGGAAATGATGGCTGTTCCCTTTGTGAATTTGAAACTATGACATTATTTGACATTATTTTCATTAAATAGTGGTGAAAATGTATAAAATAACTAGATTAACTAAAACCACAACTCGCACCGACTGTCATTAATCCTGAAAAAAAGCACTTCGCGATATCCCTTACCCTCGAAAAAAAATGGAGCAGACAAATATATATACCTACTATCTCCCCCTGTATTTTTTATTTCCTCTGGAACAGCGATGCCAACTCGAGCTAATACACCTTCAGCCACAGCCCCGCGAAGCGTTGGAGTGTGTATTAAATTTAAATAAAAATACCAGCAGCAGCGTCGCTTGTTCGCAACCCGCCAGTCTATAAATCAGACGATGGCCGAGAGGCGTCCAGTTACCGGAGAGAATAATACCCCCGTGTTTATCATTACCATGCCTCTTTTCTCGTTCCCCCCTCTCTCGCTCTTTCCCGCGTAAGTAATAGATTATACGGTTTTTCGTGCATCTCGCGAATTTTTTTTGTCAAATGAAAAATACTTTTTTTTTGTTTGCCCCTCAATGTCGTCCACTACGTTTTTATAAAACTGAAGTTGCTGGTCTTGGGTAGTTGCGTTATAAATTTGACGAACTCGCAATGAGCATAAAAGGTCGTGTGGCGTCCATTATCCTCGAGAATGCGCGACTCTTCGGACGAGGTGCGGCGCGCACTCCCTGGCCGGCCGGTAGCGGTAATAATAAGTCGACGGCGACGATATAAATCACCTGATCCCAGCTTGTGTACGCGGTACGCGTGATTTCCTATCCCACGCACTTGTATACAATTCCTTTTGTTGGATCTCGTTGAAAAAAAAAAAAAAGTCGGTCCTTGAAGCGTCTCCCTGACATTGATTTGGAAAAAAAAAAATTTTTCCCTTCAGGTCGCCGTTTCCAGCGTCTTTGTTTCTCCCTCGCGTACATGCACACACACACACACACACACACACACACACAAACATCGGCAACTCGTTCGCCTCAGCCTTTCCACTCTATTTCTCGTTCCTTTTCACTTAAAACTCGCCCCCTTGCGTCCCCTCTTATACTATACATTCTGTACCCCCCCCCCCCCCTCCCCCGACCCCAAGCCCGGCTGTTTCACTCGAGACGGAATTCGTTTTGCTTCCTCTTGACTTAATGCAGGCGTTTGCCTAAAATATCAGTGGATACTTACTCGAGATTGGTAAAAATAAAAATAAACCAAATTGATAAATAAAATTAATGTAATTTTATAAAAAATTGAATGATAGCTCTGTTTACCCCCCACCAGTGCAAANGACCCCAAGCCCGGCTGTTTCACTCGAGACGGAATTCGTTTTGCTTCACGAGCAAGCTCTTTCCGTCTCCGGAGAAATCTTTTCCTTCGTTTTCTTGTTTCCTTTATTTTATTTTCTTCTCCTCCTCCTCGCCCCCTTTCACCCCTTTGCTTTTCTCGGGGTCGCGAGACGTGCGCGTTTTCTCCTACTGTACGTATATATGTATATGTACGTTTTTTCTGGGCATCTGCGAAGAATCGCTCATGGTATACATATATATCTGCAGCAACGGAGGGCGGACACGTTAGCGTAAACGCGGAAGAGACCGTCGTACAGGAGACGGGAGGAACGCGGAAACGTCTTTGCTTGGAATAAAAAGCTTCTTCGTTAAGGTCTTTCAGCGGAATTAAAATTCCACCCATGTGCGGCACTGGGCTGAAACTGTTTGTTTAATCGGGAGTTTTTTTTTTTTTTGCATCTATAAAGTAGTCGATTTACAACGTAGAAAACACATGTTTGTTTATTGCTCATTTTTATTGTGACATTGCTGACAATTTAGTGGTGTAATAAAATGTGACAATCCGGGTCTACTATCGTCGGAACCGCATCTTCTTCAGGTTCGGGGTGAAAGTACCGACTGCTTACATGAGCCCACGATACACCAAATACTTGGTAAATTTACGATAATGATAAATGAAAAAAAAAAAAAACTCATCTGGCCCTGAGCATTTATTGTTTTTTTTTGTCTTCCTTATAAGTAACTCTATTACATTTTCACGCCAACACAATCCCAACAGCGGCATTTAATTAATACGTGATCATACAAACACCTTGATAAGATTAAGTTGACACGGATGACCTCACTGATCTCCGTCAATGCGAGCACATCATCAGCACATCGAAAACGCAATGTTTGCCGTGAAAAGCGATAAGTACACCAGTTGCGTGATCTTCGAAATATTTACATTTACGAAAAAGTACTACTTGAAAAAAAAAAAAAAAAAAATAATCCAATCAACTCTCCCCCCCACACACACACCTTACAGCCAAACATTTTTATTTCGCTCGCACAGCGCGACACCATCAACAAGGTTTAAGGACAAGAGAGGAGTCCTTCCCCCGCACTGCCGTTGTCCCCTTATAAATCTGCTTTATTGGTCAATTAACGTTTCTCGGTCTGCCTCCCACCTCGGAGATAAGACCCTTCTCCCTTGCTTTCCCTCTCTAGTGCTTCTTTATCTTTTTTTTTCCTATTTCTCCCTTTTAATCTACAGGCGCTTCTATATAGCCAACGCCGCGGATGACACTCGCGCCGAGAATGAGATATTTTGGAATATGAGCGCGGACGTGCTCCGGGATAAACTTTGTATTTATTGTCGTAGGCGAGGCCGGTTTGCGCATATTATTGCATACACATCACCTTCGCTCGTCCATTGTGGGACTATACTCACGGTGTATAGTAGTTAGTGGCGCCAGATCCTCGCGGTTGGAGTGGAATTTCAAAAATTCATAATAAAATAAAGTGTACATACAACACCCCCCGATGGGTCGTCGTGGCGGCGAAAGTGGCCCTCGAAACTTGGATTTTCCATGCCGAGGAACCAAAAATCGATACGTCCGCGCGGAAGGGATTCTAGCGCGTCCAACTCGAGGGTTGGATTCAATGAACACTTGTAGATAAGAAATAAGAGAGCGAGGGGGCGAGTTTCGCGATCCATACTGTACCGGAGTACTTTTGTCCTTCTTTTATTTTTTGTTCTCTCCGCCCGTCCATTTATCTGTTTATCCGCAAATTCGCCAACCCTCACCGCGTGTATCGAATACAAATCAGTGCATGACGTTGTATCTCCATTTTACGCTGGGGAAAAAAAAAAAAAAAACATCATATCTAAATTCTAAATCTCCCGCACAGTGGACCTCAGTAACGAAAATAGTGACTCGTCCACTTGCTTCTGTATTTATTTCCACCCGGGCAATACCATCATCATCATCATCATCACTGCATCACCGTCACTGCGGATAGCGCGCCTATACCAGAGATGAGTAGACTCTACTCATCTCTGCCTATATACTACTGCAGTACCGATGGCCGCGGTGTATCGCCTCTTTCCAACTCCCTTCTACCTCTGCAACTTTTTTTTTTTTTTTTTTGCAATTTTCGCTACGCGTATCAAGGCTCGTACACCGGCAGCTCGAAATACGGTTTTCCGATACAAGCGCGGCCGGCGCTGGGGCTCTGCCGGTGGCGCGGAATCAATTTACTTGATTGCGATTGGCCGAGGCTCGGTCGAAATTTAAAATTGGTTTTTGGCAAATTGCATTGGTCCGGACGTGCATTGGCGAGAGGGGGGGGGGGAGGTGGTGGCAGGGTCGGCCAAGGCCCGGACATGTGGATGTGAAATAGTTGCCCGGGCATAGCCGCGGCTCCGCTGCGCTCTCTCACGCTCGGATTTAATGAATATAACCCGCAGCTGATGTCCGAATATCGTCTCTCGCAGCTGCATTTGTATGCGAGAGGGATAAAAAAAAGAGCTGCGTTTAATTCACCGAAATTGGCGTTTTTCGAGACTCTATGGTTCGTTTTTTTTTTTTTTTTTCCTGCCTTTGGGTATTTATTGCTCCCGGGGCTATGGCTTTCGATAAAGAATATGCAATTTGGGATTTTTTAAATTTTATTTGCTTCCCAAAGGATAATGGAGGGGTTTTACAATTTTCGTTTCGATCAATTTCCTCGAGTCGAAACTTTTTTGTCGAGCAAACAGTTGTCTCGGTTTACTCGGGAAAAGAAAAAGGGTGTGCTTTTTCCGGGCGGGGTGACCTTAGAGTTTGTACGGATTCGAGTTACCCCAGATACGAGGCCTCTAACGTGCATTTGTTTTATTTTTTTTATTTTTCTCTTTCTACACCCTACACTATAAATTAAATATAATTCGAAGCATGTTTAGTAGTAAAAGTAAGTGCCTTATTAATGAACCATCTCTTCAGATCTACTAGCCGGATTCTTTTTTTAAATTTTTTTTATTTTTTTTATTTGAGTGGCACAAAAAAGACTTAAAAATGTACATCGTTGCGCACTGTATGTTTTACATCCTGTAGCCATTGCATGTTAAATTTTTGCTCAAAAATTTTGTACGTCTCAATAGAGATGACCAATCAGTTGGGTCATTTTTCAAGTACAAATTGCCAAAAATGTAGAAATTTCAATAACACTCTGGTATAGTTATGCATATGTTAAAAAAAGGGATGTAGAAAATAAAACCAAATTAGATCACGAGGAGAGCAAAAAAAAATCAAGCGTGCAAATCCGCACAAGCACCGACGATGCAAACTACTGTCATCATCATCGGTCCATTCACTGGCTCAAGTAACCGGAGGAGCTCACGAGAGATCTCCATTGCGGTGCGCAACAGCAGCTCAGAGGCTTAATTTCCCCTAAATGCTTGTACCACCACCACCTCGTACATATATACACAGCACGTAATGTACATCAGGGTCGACGACAGATGTACGAACGCCCTCTCGCAGTCGCCCACTAAATTAAATGTACGTGGCGGGCCGAGAGAGTTTCTTCGGCTTTGATTCCACGTAGGGTTGAGCGACGGGCGCTTGGGGAGGGTAAATAAAATTTCGACGCGACCGAAAGGAGAGAAAAGGAGCGATAAGCGGAGGGGCTGGATCAAAGAAGGCTCGGGGCTGGCTGGGGAAGGCCTGTGATGATGCGAAGAGCAACAGAATTTTTCACCACCGATGCCATTATTGCGTGACGCCTGGGAATTGAGTTAGTCGTGCACACCCCCGCCTCTTACTTTTCGTTGATTTTTGTTTCGACCATCGGCCTTTTCACGGTACTTTAGTTTGTTTCACGAGGGCAACGAGGGTTGTGTGAGTTTTTTTTTCTAAACTTTCGATACTGTTTTTGTCGTCGAGAGATACGAAATCATCAAGAAATTGTATATTAAACATCAACATTGTGCTCAACAATCAGACCATGGTATGACATTGGCTGTTTTCAGTTTCATCCCTCTGATGGTCAAATTTGTTATAAATAAACTACCCGCCAATCAAGTATACGGTATGCGGTAATTCGTCATCTGGGGTATTTCTGTCTTTCGAGTTCCAATCATTGAAATAATTTCCCGTAGGAAGATAGCACCGATGCTTTGATGGGCCATTCGGTAACGGGCAACAATGGATCCTCGTTGCTTCCAGCCCCTCGTACCCAAAGGTATTGTTTGGCCTTTCCGATCCTCCAATTTTTAATATTCCGTGCGCATTGCCTAATGATTTCAGTTTAGAAAACAAAGGTATCGTAAAACTCGAACGGGCACTTAATCCTCTTATAAGTCAGCTAAAAACACCCCTCATTGTTCCATACGGCTGTTGGTCCGTAGATGGCAAAAATACTTAATCACTCGAGTGCACACGCGTGCGTTTATGCTAGCACTACGGGCCGAACAATGCATTTTTGCCGTTTATATTCCACGCGAAGAAAACCAATTTTTTCATAGTTTTCGCAACAAAAACGCAAAATGGGCCTGCTCCGTTGCAGCAGCGCACTCGCGCGCCCTTAAATCTGTTCGACAGGGCAGAAGGGAAAAAGAAAAGAGGGCGAATTTGAATGCCCGAGGTGGTGGTGGTGTACTCCCGATCTCCTTATTAACCGCAGCAGCAAGCCATCGGTAATTGCACACAAGCGGCGCGGATTACTCCGCGGTTCGATGACTGCGCCAGCCCACCCCTTGGCGAAACAACTCCCTCACGTCATCTCGTCTATAGATTAGGCAGATTAGTTTCCCCCGGCACAATTGATCCCCGAAACCCGGTGTTCTGCCTGCGTACACCTATTGCGCGTGCCACGACACGTAATTAAATCCCTCTCTCTTTTATAACGATCAGGATGGAGCTGATAATACACTTGCCCGTGCCCGAGGCTGTTGCGGCTGGCGTGCTTGCAAGGGGCTGCCATGGTGGTGGTGGTTCTCGAGGTGACCAGTGGGTTACCGATACGTATATATGATGAAACTCGATGATCATGCTTCGGGCGATGGGGTTTTTTTTTTTTTTTTATATATATTTTGGACCAATTATCGAGGGAACTGTTTAATTAGCCACGGGCTTTTGTTTTCGCTAATTAGGCGAGCTACACGTGAAAGGAATACACCGGCTCTGCAATTCGATACTGTGCATTAAGCTGAGACAGTATTAAAAAAAAATCCCATTGTATGTGGGAGTTTCGCGATACAGGAATAAGTAGATAAACAAAAAAAAAAAAAAAAAGAAAAGATAATCCGCATTAACGCATGGTAGTAGTGCGACATCGCGACGTTTGAAGTTTCCTAAAGAGTTAATTAGGTCGCGCGCTCGGGATTGCTGCAAGTGTGTACCACTTGGGTTTTTTTTTCAATTTGATGAAAAAATTGGAGGCGAAATTAATAAACAAACGAGAGTAAAAAGAAAGTGCCGCGTAATCTAGATAATTTTGGCGAAATAAAAAAACGTGATTGTAATGTTTGTAATTTTTTTTTCCTTTACCGAAAGACGAAACAAGCATTCGCGACACTGATTAAAAAAAGGGGTGTACACGCACGAACAACCACGCAACATTTCCAGCACCTACGTCGTAACAGAGCTCAAGTATAGGATAGGTATGCGGGCTGTCGTGGCGCAAGCTTCCTCAGCAGCAATTATTTCTCTCACTCGGTGCCGCAAGAGCGAGCTAAAGTGCGTCCTCCTTGGCGCGCTCCTCGACTCCCCGAAGGAGTAAGTAATGCACACCAGAGTAAGTCAAGTAATTATCCGAGGCTCGGGCTACACGTGTGTACACCTATTACCGTACGAGCCAGATACGAGAGGAATTCCCTCACGGCAATTTACTTATTTACCAATCGGCAATTAAAACCACCGACACCTTTTTGCTCTTTTCATCCTCTGCCCCTCTCTTTTTCCCCGGTTTCTTTTGTCGCTCGGGTTTTCGCCCGGGCAAGGAGGGAGGCACCACCCGTTTTGCTCGTTATTTTTGTGTTTTATCTCCACCGGAAAGATAATTAAGACGCCCAAGTTGTAAGAAACGCGTGGACCCCCCTTTTTCTCCCCCTCCCTCCACGCGATGGCGTCTCGTTTTAATTCAAATTGTCAATTGTTTCGTTCCGCCAACTCGCGAGCATTCCGAAAACAAAGTAACTTTTGCTGTACGTGTCTGCAAAATATTATACAAGTGCACGCTCCGTCAATTTCCAAACAACCTCAATAGCCCTGCCCGCCACCGGACCACTCGTCCCCGTTCATCTCCGGCGCTAATTAATTAACACCCGAGCGCGACCAGCTTGGCAAACTCCCCCTCTTCTCGTAGCCTCTAATTAGTGACTCAACGCGCGCGCGTGTACGTAATTAGTGTTTGCGGCGCGGGTGCATCGTCGGGGATCGATCCGCCAATCAGTTGGAAAAATATATCGGCAGTCGGTCCGATTCTCGGGACAGCGACGCAAATCACGAGATTGGAGCTCTCTCTCGTGTGGTGTATTATATGTTTTCGTGAACTCGAATCGCCGTACGGCTCGTCCATTCAGTGGCGGCGGTCACGGATGGATGGATGGATGCCACTGCTACAGGCGTTTTCCTTTGTAAGCGCGCGCTTCGGCCTTTTTTTGCTTCTCTCCTTCGCTTTATGTTTTTTCGCGTAGTGGAGAGCTTTTCTATTGCGGATTGGATTTTCGCGTTTGTTGCTCGGATATTATTAAATTATTCCCTTTTTTTTGGGTGCAGAGGCTTCCCGCGAGTGTCTTTTTTTTTTTTTTTTTTTTTTTTCGACCAATTATTTTTCCCTCGCGGTGAGAAATATTTAATGAACTCGGGGAGAAAAAAAATCCCGTTCGCCCAGGTCCCCGGAGTTGTTGCTGCCATTGTTTCGATTAACGAGAGATATCCAACTTTTATCGTCAATTATTTTTCCAGAGTTTACCATTTGAAGTCCTTTTTTCCTACAGCTATTCGCTCCAAACTATTTTTTTTTTTTTTTTTTTTTTTTCCATCGGAAAATAAGTGCCTCGCGCCGAAAAATCCCTGCGATTACATAGAGAAAAAGGGCAAAGGCTCTCGCGTTTTTCATCTCGTTCCAACTTGGTTTTGTCTTTTGCGCTGACTTTGCGCTTGACCCGCATCGAATCGACCCTCCCCTTTCTTTTTCCCGGATAATCGGACGAAAAATCGAAGCGAGAAAGAAAGACGATGGCATTAGCAGCCAAGTGTGCTCGGATAATTATCATCGCTCAATTAGCGCCGTCCTCGCGAACTACGTGGTACCGTTACCCCGTATACATATATACCTGTACACACAGGGTTGGCTTTTTCGTGAAAAATCAGCGATTTTCCTTAACCAGTTTGGGCGCCGAGCGAGTTTTTCCATTCCCTTTTATGTGTGCACCAGTGGCGCGTTTTCGCGAGCTTTTCACGAGCGGAGGCATTGAGATATCGCCGAGAGGAGGTAAACACTTGTGGATTTAGCTCACGTTGCGCCCACGCCCCTTTTTTTTCCTGCCACGGACAAATAATTGGTGAGTTTCGCGCGAATTTGGCAGATCGATGCGGACGAAGCAGCGGCTTCGGGCATACCGATGGGTGGACTTTGGAGTTTGCGAACACCAGAACTGTTTCGTTATAAATACTCGTATCATAATGTTTTTCTTTTTCCAACGTATGTAAAAATAAAAGAAATTTTAATGTCAACACTACCTCGAAATCTTGACGGTTTTCTAAGTGAAGAAAAAATATACTACTCTTCTTGTTTACATTTAAATTACCATTTAAAAAATCCTATTTAATTCAGCACATGATGTGGCCCCATAAGTACAGTTGAAAAGTAATTTTTTGATTTACTGCCAAACAGATCAATAACGTATACTATTATTTCATTGTAAGATTACAATATAGTTATTTTTGTATTAATTAGACTGTTTGTTTTTTTTTCAGATTGTAACCCTGCGCTGATTGACAACCGACGACGGTGAGTACACAGTTATTTAACAAATTTAACATACGCGTCTAACGCGTTAGCTGAATCAGTATAAGACAGGGCAGTAGATTGGAAAAAAAGATTTTTTCTTAATCACCGATCAGCATGTCCGAGGTCATTTTTTTCATTTCAAACACCCCTTCGCGCTGTTACCACCCTGTCAATGCGTTCCAAGATAGCGCAACGTTGGCCATTCCGAGCCGATAGCGAGGCGAAATACTTTAAACTAAGCCTGAGCCATCGCTCCCCGGAGACACCTCGACGCGCGCGCGCGTTAGTTTAAAATGCCCCGAGATACCATCTCTCCCGGCATCATTATCGGCGCACTTTACGACTCGACCGCCACTCCCACAGGAAATTTAAATCCTCGACCACCCAGTGCGGACGAAGAGTGGATAGTTTTATAATGGTGCAATAAATTCTCCTTTTTTTTCCAGTTGCACAATCTCAAATATTGAGAGTTTTAAGTAACGGGGGGGCCTACATGTTTAGTGGAAATAATCTTAAGTCAATAGATTTCTTTTTTTTTTCCTCGAATGAAATGACTCGATAGCTATCAAACAGCTTTGAAAAAAAGTCTCCACTCGCACGGTACCCGCGATCTACTCTGCGTAGTGTGCACCCCATTGGTACATGTAAGTATAGAAGAACCACGAGACAGAGATCAAAACGCAACAGGAGAGCAGTCGGGCAACCTTCGACTGTACATCCCCGAGCGCGCAAGAAGACCCACCCTTGCGATCCCTCTATTGTCGAGACCCTCCTCCTCCAGGAGCGAAATCGAATTTACTCTCCGCGAAGCCCTGCGACGACACACGCGCGTAGCAGCAACTACTAGCAAAAGGCGAGAGCTGTCAAGGCGGTTGACACGCCGGTAACCTCCCTTCCCCTATACCCCGGCGCTCATGTGGGCCATTATTTAGCCATGAGGCCACGACGACCCCTGCGTGTATACGTACGAGGGCAGGGGCGCTGGTAAATATATGCGCGGCGTGTGATTGACGCCTACACGACCTTCCGCCTGCACTTCCCTTCGGGGCGTCTACTGTACGCTGAGCTAACGTGCGCGTCCTTTTATCGTATACCTTCGCGCGCACGAGGCTTCGAGAATAATAATACAACGTATAGGTATTGCGTTAAATGTCCCGATGATTGCTGGGGGGTCTCGTGTGTTTATGCGAGGGGAGGGGAGGTTTTGGTCGCAGAAATTAAACGCCCGTGCTGTTAATATTATTCGTCGGTCCAAAGATCATAATAATTCATTAACACGTTGCCGAAGCAATTGATACATACATATACATATACAGCGAGCAAGACGACCAAAGTCAATTGTTTCTTTTTTGCACCCTTTGTTCCTTGGATTCTGTTGTATACATATAGATCCTCAACACTTCCAATGTATCATCGCTGCGAGAGAGCATAGATGTGCTCGTGATAGGCGTCGTCGCGATATGCGCGCGAAACGTTTTAATGGCCGTACAATACCACGGCCGGTGATATTTTTTCCCTTAAACAATGGGAAAAAATAAAAGACACGCGACTGGGGGCCGATGCGCGCTCTTCCCTTGCGAGCTGCACTCGGGAGATTGAGTGCGCCACTTTCATGGAGTGGGAGCGAGCGTGGAGTTTTTATTATTTATCACCGGGGACTGTAGTGAGACAAAAAAAAAAAAAAAAAAAAACGCTACGTGTAATTAATTTGTCTCCCTCGCTCTCTTTGTCACCCGGTGAGTTAGAGACGATGCAGCACGAGGGTCTCTGCGAGAGCTGTGTGGCAGGGGCTGTATTTTTACGAGGTTGGTCTCGTTTTCATTGCCGATGGTGAAATCGATGATTGTCTCGGTCTTTGATTTGTATAATTGCGGACGCGAAGTGAATTGGTTCTTGCAATCGCGAGCCGCGTGATGTCAAGCTTATGTACACCACGTGAAAAAAAAAAATCCCCACAATCGTGCTCAATCAAGTCGCAAGCTCCACTCGATGGGCACCCCAACGCAGCAGGGGGCCTAATAAGGTGTATCAAGAGTTCCGAATGAACGAGCTGCTCAAATGAAAATCGCCCCCGCCACCACCACCACCACCTCCCATCGCGTAAATCGACCGGTCGAAGGGCGTAAGCTCTCCAGACGAGGGCCGTGTGCTACCGAGCCCCGAAAAATTGGGGGGCGAGGCTGGAAGGGCCGTTACCTTTGTCGGGTTGTCGTAGTGACGCGGAAAGGGAAGGTGGGCGATACATGTAACGCGTGTACGCCGATAACTCACTGCTGAGTGAATCTGCGGTCGGACTTTGCCGCGGCTGTGTGATCTTTGATAACTTTTTTCATTGCGAGTTTTTGTTTGGTTTTTCCTGCTTTGTCGGGTTTCTCGCCTTTTTCTTTCCTCACGTGAAAATGAAGCTCACCAAAGCCATCGCGAGCACTATGTTCTCGCGACACCTGTTGAACCTTCCTTAGGGTGCAATTTATTGCCCAAAATCCAAATTCCCACCCTATAAATTTTTACCCCTCAACAAGTGTGAAAAAAAAAAATAAAATATCCATAACTAAAATCGCCCCGGCTCGTAATAATCCAAAGCTCTCGTCCTCCGCAATCGCGATGACGCGTCACTCCAGCTTTGCCGTCTCAGCACGGCCTACGATATAATATACCAACGTAGGTACCCTCCGTTCTACAGTATACAGCGATCTATACCGCTGGACTTGACGCGCGCACATTATATATCCCTCCTGAAGGTACACATACGCGCTGTAGTATCAGGCATCCAGAGCCGGCAGGCCTTATCTCCTTCGCAAGTATACGGTATACGTATCGAGTAAAACAAGCGCGTTAATTCGCTCGTGCGGCAGTCGTTCCCCTTTCTCTCTAATCCACCCCAGTAAAAAAGAAAAAGAGAGAAAGAGCGAGTCATCGATACGGCAAACCCGATAAAATCTCGATGTATATGTATATGTACGTATAATAAATCGGATTACGCGAACGAGCGATCCGGAGGTATATAGAGAGCATATGCCCCGTGTGTACGTGGAAGCTGCAGCGGCAGCATATTGGGAGATTACCGACACGCAGCGGACAGATAGAGAGTACGGCTACCCCTAGCCGTGGTATATATACAGCTATTGCAGCACCCTTCGGGTCGCGGTGGGATAGTTAGTCGCCCTCGGGCTCACTGTGCCTGATATATATGCTTATACACACACACACACACACACGGATGTATAAGTTTACAGCCTCCCACCGTGTGCACGATACATTTGCCTGGGTGTATATTTATATATATGTACGTGGAAAACGATAATAATTTAGCGCCACAAATCATGATGATACTCTTGCCTGTCTGACTAATGCTGCCTACTACTACTGCTGTGCTACTCTTCCTGTATAACTGTTCTCGATGCCATATAGTTGCATCATACGTGCGCAGTGGTGGTGTTGCACTCGTACGCGAGAGTTATAGGAGCTGGACTTCTGTGTTACAATAGGTAATATGATTGAGAGAAAGAGAGTAAACGAGGATGGGTGGGACGTTGGCATCAGACACCAGATGCAGCGCTCGTCAATGACGAACTACGGGTGGGACTTACGGGTGTACGGGCTTTGGACGGGGTGTGGGTTTTTTAATTGCTCGAGGTTGATTAATCGTTCGACGTGCAACACCTTGGTAATTTAGGTGTAGCGTGAGCTGCACGAATGGTGTTGGAATTAAGGATTAACGGATATGGTGCTTCATTTGCGATTTTTACAAGAAAAGAAATGACAAAGGTGAATGATATTGTTTCGGTGGGACTTGAGGTTAAGCGAAATTAATGATATAATTAATTGGCAAACAGTAAATATCGACAAAAATTCTTACGGTCCATTAGCTTTGGTCTTTAATTTTCTCATGCAATCGAATCGCACTGTGGTGGTACATCGTACGAGTATTGATGGAAAATTAATTTTGAACGTCTCAATAAATATAAGTACAGCTCTCACGTAGGACGAACTTATCCCTGTGAGCAAAAAAATTTCAAATAGTACTTTCTTATTCATACACGATATCTTTTAACTTGACTTTTGTGTCGTGTATCCCATTTTTCTTTTATATCCCTACTTCAACTGACAACTCACTAATCAGCAGTACATTATTGCTTTTACTGGGAATCTATACGGTACAATTATTATCAGGGAACCCTCCTCCCAAGAAAAATGCGTGTCCTACATAATGTGTGTCAGAATAGCCATATAGAGGATTTCCTCGATCTCCTCCCCACATTGGACCACCCTCTTGAGCCCCGAGTAGTCCCCAATCGGTTAGACAAATAATAATTTTCTTCGTCCCCTTCTCCCTTCCGTGCACGCAGCACGTGGGGCTAGTAATTATCTCGTACTTATCGTGAGTAAGAAAGTGAGGATGACATTTTTATCGTCCCTCGCTCTGATGCAGCTTCCCCCAATTTTTTTTCTCCTGCCAGGAAAAACACATCAACAGTAGCGATGAATAAATTTCACCCACGAAAGTACCAACGAAATCAAGCCCGTATCCGAATAAAAAGTACCTCACTCCCTCCTCGAAATTGGAAATATCCAAGAGCAATTGTCTATATATTTATACCCATGTCTAGCCAACCAGTATAGAACCATACATATTGCACGTATCGCACGAGGCCACCCTAGAATACACACTCTGTACCCACAAAACAGCGAGTACGAGCGAGAGATTAAGGGAGCCACTGATCGCGCACCCCACTGATGATTTATAAAGCGACAAAGCAAGACAGAGAGAGAGAGAGAGTGTGACCCCTTGTGCGACCCCCGCGGTTCTCTGCTGCTGGCTCGTAAACTATATATTATACACGCACACACCGTGGGACACTCGAGTTACACTCTTCTGTGTGTATACGTATACGTGCACACGCATACGGAGCATATTTTCTACTTCCGGTGCCCGACGTGCTTCTCCATACTTTCTCCGCGTAGCGCGTACACGTGTGTGAGAAAAACCCCTCGGTGCTTGTGCTTCAGCTTGCACACCCCTTTACACGTGTGTTAGCATTTTCTTGCCACTTTCTGCGGGTCATTGGTCAAAAACAAAAGCGCGATAAGATTTTTTTTTGGAAATTTATTTTTTAGGGAATCAATTGTGCTACCCAGATAGAACAAGATCCAGCATTTTGTTTGTTTTTTACCATAATTTCGTTGTAATTTATTGTGATGTACCATAAGCGTAATAATTTAACTTTTTTTTTGTTTTGAGAGCTAAAGAGAAAAAAAAACGATATTGCGATTTGTAGAGTTTTAAAAGCCACAAATAGCTTCCATTACAAGACAAGATCTTATTCTGTATCATCGCTAATTTAATTGAAGTTTCGCAAGCTACCAAATATAATAACTAAATGTCTGACTAAAATACATTTAATCAACAACTTCATTATTGGTATCAGTCAATAAACTTTCGTGGAATAGTTTGGAACGCTCGTTAAATTATCATACCTATTGTTTTTACTGTTTTGACTTAATTTTGAGTGAGGTTATCCTTAGAAAAACTTAACTTTTTTTTTAATTCGAAAATCAAGGAAAAGGGTAGTTAAGTAGAAATAAAAAGATCGTTTTAGTGTCGATGACGGTGATTATAATACGATAAATTAATTAAAAATAATTTCGATCCACAATTAGACCACACATTTTTAGTATATACATCAAAATCCCATTAACGCTTGACTAGTTCAAAACACTCGTAAAAACTTATTGTTTATCATTTTATTTATACTTGCAGAATGATGCCCTCATGGTCTTCACAAAAATAAATAAGATATACGAGTATATATATATATATATATATATACGTTATAACCGTAAAGTCAGTTACCGACCAGACAAAGAATAAGATTGAAGAAATTTATACAGCGACTCGAAATGGCTAGAGTCTCAAAAGTAATAATCTTGCTAGCTTTCAGTTTGATATTGAATTTGTTAATAATCGATGGTAAGTGATTTTGATGTAATGTCAAACTCCATATAACTTAAATACAAGAGTTGATTAAATAAAAAATTGTTATTAAAACTTTTTAACATATGTAGTCGTTCCAAAAACATAATTTAATACTACAATTCTTGAGTTTATTATTTAGAATAATTTCACATAAATTGGCTTTGTTTTAAGTTTTTATAAAATACCATGATACCTTTTTTGTTTTCGTAAATGAGGGAATTAAAGTATTGTTAATTAAAATTTAGCCAAGAACGTACCTTGCAATTTACTGTAATAATATCTTAGTACACAATATAATAAATATAATATAATATATCTCGGAATAAGTTACTTGTATAGTTATGATTAAACTTCACTAGAAGTTCATTTAATCATCACTAATTGGGTCCTACTTTCAGTATAATATCGAAATCTTATTCATATAATCCTAAAACTGCATGTAGACTAAATCAAAAACTATAACTTATTTTTTTGAAAATAATTTTTTTTGAAAATAATTTTGCATAGTACAAAACTACAGTTGTTTCGATACTTTAAATAAAAAAGTTTTTTTTGACAGGGCAGTCATCTTAACAAAAAAATAATATATTTTATTTTGTTATTCACTGTCATATAAGTTTTTAAGCTAATTCTTAATTTAATTTTGTATTTAAGTAAATGATGTGATATAAAATCTTTTTAATTAAATTGCAAATAAAGTGGATTACCATATTTTTTATTATTCTCGTCTTTAATTACAGCACAAGGCGTGTGGTCGAAATGTTCAGACGAAGAGAAAACAAATTGTTATAAAAAATGTAGTAAAATAGGCATATTGAAGAGTAGTTGCTACATTGACAATTTAAAAAAAAAAATGATTTTTGATCGACCCGTGACCACTGAGTGTAGCTGCGTAGTTGAATGATTTTATAAATAAAAATTGTCGTTATTAGGACTAAGAAACACAAGTTGGAAAACGCTCATCTCTGTTTCTTAATAAATTTAAAAAAATCACGCTTTACATATCAATTAAAAAATGACTATCGTGTTGATATTCATACAGTAATTTTTTTAATGTATTTTTTTACAATAAATCAGGTGTTTGAAATTTGAGTACTCCAAATTTTAATGTTCTTTCGAATAAAATTGGTTTAAAAAATGAGTTTCTTTTCACTTCATCAC
>NW_019379577.1:645898-696305 GCF_000648655.2 Copidosoma floridanum | reverse complement strand
GGATTGTTTAAAAATTTTTTGTTTTAAAACATTTTTTTTTCAAGTGATTGAAATTTTTTTAAAAAGCTTTTGGAAAAATTAAAAAAGTAATTCGGTTGTTTGGGCTTAGATGACGTAGAAAATTAGTTAGCGATTAATGTTTAATACATATATTTCACTGAATTTGACTTATCAAAACTTTTTTATTGAATACTCTTATAGCATCTTTTATTTTATACATATTACAAAAATAAAACTTGCTTGTTTGTTGTTAAAGTCAAAGCTGTGCGCTGCAAATCAATTGGTTACTATCATATTAAACATAAAGCCAACGACCACTCTGTTTTATTAACCAAGTAAGCCTATTTTTAGAATTTATCAACCTCTTGATAATTGTGATATTCCTTAATATGTATTTAATCGCTTTTTTACGATTTTTCTTGTCACTCAGTTCATTAGTCCTAATTTTAAAAATAACCTTTGGAAATAATAATTTTTTTACTAGCAGTACTTGTCACTTGAAAAAGTAAACTTGGTCGAATTATCACTTAACAGACCAGCAAACGATATTATAAAAACAATAACAACATCAGCTTTTCGGCTCTGATTTTCTGATAATGTTAATGTACTAGAGTGCAAGCTTTTTGACCTCAATTTTTTCTACAAAAATCGTTAAATGCGTAACATAGTTGTTATGAAGTTAGCCAAATCAGTACTGAAAGTAAAGAAATATAATACATTTACTGTTGCCGATGTTTTCAAGAAAAGAAAGAAAAAAAATGTACGTCGGTGCGGTGCAAGAGATTCAAGACTTCCTCCCGGCCGAATCAGGACTCCGTGAATTGCTTGTACTTCTCCCAACTTTAGATTTCTGTTTTACTCGTACAAGGTGCGCTTTTTCACTTTGCCCGGAAATTTAATTCATTAACTTTCGGCGCTGCTTACGGCGTAAACTATCACATAGAATTGACCAAAGTCGTGTGCGGGCGGCCTTATATCATGTGCCACCCTCTTACAAAGTGTACCTATACAAGCGGGAAGATATATACGCGTACGTAAAAGCTCGGCAATAATTTTTACGAATGGAGCGCGTAATGCAGACATATGCCGACAAACACTCGACGATGGTGTACATGGCGAGGAGAGGAAAGAAAATTCACCGGCTGTAACGCAGGCACTCCGGATGTCCCGACTTTAAAACAAATGTATATCGCGCGCGTAAATCCGGGTCGGGGGGGTTCCCGTGGGGGGAAAGGGAAAAATGAGAAACATCGGGACAGAGGGGTAGAGATATTTTTCGGGAGCACGGGGTAGATAAAAAAGCAGCGCAAGGAGGAGGAGGAGGTGCAGAAGGGCGCAAATCGAGGCTGCTTTGCTTTACATATTTCCTGGGCCAAAGTGCTTCTCTCTTCTGTCATCTTGCGCCAAAGAAAGGGAGGAAGGAGGTATCTGGTTTTGATGCTGGTGTTTCTTAAACTCTAGTTGTCGGGCACTTGGCCGAGATTATTCTTTTGTTTTGTTTTTTTTTTTTTTTTTTTTTTTGCTCTTTCGATTCCGATTGGCTCTTTGTGATGGCCATACCGGGGTGTTTTTGTTTTCTTAAATACCGATCAACCAGAAGAATCGGCGCTTTCTACATGTATATTTTAATGAGACTGACGTACGTATACCTTGCGACAATAAGGGATAGCTCTGATTTATTCGCTATTAAGTCATTATATTTATTAGCTATTACTGTTATGAATAGTTATTAATGATAATTAATCTTATAAAATCATTAATCATGATTTATGTTATCAAATTGTACTTTTAAAATTATTTCAAAATACGCTTTTAGAAAATAAAATTTATGGTTTATTAGTGCTCTAAGCTTTCACGTACTAATACATAAATAAAGGATGCGTAAAATTAAAACACGTTAAATAATCAAGATTATTCATTAGTATAAACATAATTTATGATCCACACGAAACAGATAGCACAAAAAAGTGTAGAAATTAAATTTTCCATTAGTTCTTATATTTAGTTTTTGGGAGTTATGTTATTATCATGTTCTGTTACATTTACAAAATAAAAATGCTGGTTTACCCTCTGCACTTGTAAAATTGCATATTAAAAATAAAAAAAGTTATAAACCTCCTGCCAAAAGTATACGTCCCGTATACTCCATGCAATTTTACTCTTCCCCAACTCCACCCGATATCCAATCGGTATAATCGTGGAAAAAGCGAGCTCCTCCAATTTTAAAATAAGTTGAGTTTCCCTAGGAAACACAGCAATAAATCAAAGGTACAGTCAAAAGAATATGCCGAACGAAATTACGCGGTCGATGGTACAATATTTCCGAGTCAACGAGCCAAGGCATCAAGCTCGTGGCAAATTGCGTGAAAATTATTCGCCTGAAATTGACGTCTGATTGCGGAAACAGTACTCCCACCCGCGTCTCTTCGATCCTCTCGAGGTATGCATATTGTATACGTGTGAGCTAACACAGATTCACGAAATATTCCTCGATCACGTACCTATTTTTTTTCCTCTACTCACTTTGGTTGAGCGACAGAGACAAACCGAGAGCTTTTTTCCCGTGTACCGATAGCTGTTTTAATGCGCATTGTGCACTATACATACGTGAGCGCATTAATTTCACTTTCCGCGTTAACGCTCCGGCGATCCCGCGAGTGCACAAACTTTACTTACCCGACTGAGCTTTCAACGGTCCACTAGGACACTTGAATATTAATTAGCGACAATCACCATAGAGTATATCGGTATCTTTTTCAATAGTTTGATTTCCGACTTTTTTGTCGAAATTTTTGATTTTGACAAGTTGAACTCTGTGTAAAATAACTTAGCAGCAAGTACACTACTCACCTCTATCGTTGCGGAAACAATCTGTAACAGAGAAAAATTACGATTTTTGAGTAAGCAATCTACAAAGTAAACCACAAAAAGAAAAAGAAAAATATATCGTACGTATCGTTTATAAGCCCATTTTTCGCCATTTCCCTGCGTATACGTCACGGCGGCAGAGTACCTGTACATTTTTTTCATTTTCCCAGCCCTGAGCCCCAGCATGATATTCCCCAAGGTCTGGACTTCGACCTCGCGCGCACATAGCCTTGGGGCGCGAGGGGGAGGTACACGGGCGCGAGCTAGCCAGCCATCCGGGGCTTCATGAATACAAGAGTATTTGCCCACGCCGGCCACTGATACACACACACGCGCGTGCGTTCGCCTGCCTCTCTCTTTTTCGCCCACACACACACACACACACAGACACCCACGACGTAAAAATATTTTCAACGCAGGTACAGGGTGTGTTGTATACCCCCCTCACCGCGCGTCAATAAACTCGAGGCTATACGTATACGGGTATACACACTGGCCGAGGTGTATGTAAATTTCAGGTTACCACTCGAGGAGATGGGAGTCGAGCCGCTTTCGAAATACGACGACGATGATGATGATGGTGGTGATGATGCAGGTGAGACGCGGCATTTGCATGCGTACATATGCAACAAGCTCGCTCGGGTACACACATTGTGCGCTCACGCGCGAAAAGAGTCTCTCGGATCCATAACGCTATATACATTACATGCATGTATTTTGACATTCTTGCGTGTTGGGGAGGTTGGGTTTATGGTTTCGACGGTGTTTGTTTATTTCACTCCAATTCCAGAAAAATAGCTTCGGGCTTTTGATTGAGGAAAGAAAAAAAAAAAAAAAAAAGTAGCTCGAGGTCGCAAGCTCGCAAAAGCTCTCAGCTGGCGGTCGAGCGGGAGAAGAAGACGAGGAGAGAGCGCGGGCCGGCGAGTGTGACTATATACTACGAAGCCTCAAGGGGGGGCGGGTCGGGCGGTTCATAAGGTATGCACGTCTGTCGCCTCGCAGCGGCTAATATTCCGCGAGTGGGCCCCGAACTACGTGTCTTGACTACCGTATATACCGAGTCTTTTTTGCGAGGCTTTTGCGCGCGTGTGTACGGGTGATGTACACGTAGCCAATGCACGCGAGTAGTGGGCGAGAATTTAGGTGGATATCGCGGGAATTTGTAGCCAGAGAGGGCGTGCGCGGACTGCAGCTTCGATGCAATGCACGTGGGGTGTTGTCACTACCGCTGTTATGGTATAGGGCTGATCGTTTATTTCGGGAAAAACCGATGCAGTTTCGTTACAATGGAATTTTATAGCTTTTTGTAGGAAACAAGGTATACACGCTTGCCAAATTGAGTTTAAATGTACCTATATGTTCTGGTATGTATAATATTGTGCCATGTTTTAAGTGTAACGAATACAAGCATTCATGACGATGCGTACAACGTTTACGCTCAATGTCGCCAAATAAAAGAAGCACCAGTTATTCGATGAAAAAAACTCCTCTCTACGAGACACTACAGCTCACCTTGTACCGTGTAACAATGAAAATAAAAATAATTTTACCGCGCCATTCATACGGCTATCAACGCAAAGTCTCAAGAAAGGGAGGGAGAGTAGCGAGCGGTAACTCAGCTCTGTTTGTACATATATATACGAGAATAAGCGTTACAGTCACACTGTATAGGCAACGAAGCGTGTCTACACGTATATATATATATATATATATATACAATATTGGCTCCAATTTACGGTAATTGGCAACTATTCCCGGCACGCAGTGGACCCCGAGACGAAGGAGCCAGACGATAAGAGATAAGAGCTCCTGCGACTGGCTCCTCGGCTTCTTCTTGCGCGGCACGTAATAGCCGAGAGCCGCGTACGTGGGTTGAAACGAGATTGAACGTACAAAGGTATATGTATATACCTATACATATACATATATCTATCTACTCCGTACGAAAGAAAAGTATACTATGTTTAATGTACATGTATATATGTGTAGCTCGAGGAGGCAGTACTGGAATAACCGAGTGTTATATTTTTAGTGCGAAATACTCGGACCTAGTATTTATGTACAACGTATATAACTGTTTTTTGGTTGAAAAACGATAGAGTCCCGGCAGAAAGTCAACAACTTTAGATTCAAGTATAACCACGTGCGGTGTTGGTACAGTGGGAGCGTTCAAAATGGCGTCGGAAGCGAACGACCGCGAAGAGAGTATCTATATACATCGCGACGTGCGAGGTGGAAGGGTGAAAGATAAATGACGCGTCCAACGCTACCGCCGCGAAGACGCTTCTTAAGAGCCTCCATTAAACATAAGCCACTCTCGTCTAGCCCCGTGTCTCTGCTCGTCTCCGCCTCCTCCTTTGGTTTCCCCTCAACTTTCGCTGGAACGCCATCGCAGCTTATATTTTTACTATCCTATGCTTTTTCAATTAAAAAAAAAATCTCAAAAACGTTGGCTCGGGTGATTTTATTGGAGCATTTTCTGATCTGAAAATAGTAACAACAATAACTCATACGTTCGAGAAGCGGACGTACTCTCTCGATCGGAAAGCTTCGCACAAGCACTTAACCGGAGTACAGCGCAGTCTCTACACTCCTCCCCCTTTTACACTAGGGGGAGGGGGTCCGGGTGACCATGTCTCAGCTCCAACTTTGGCGACGTCCTTCCACATTCCTGTTTCTCTTTCCTATGTCCACACACATACTCGGCACAAGGGGGGAGCAAAGTTTCGTCAAAAGTTTTTTATTCTAAAAAAACCAGCCAATGCGTTCCCCTCGACTTTGGCCATTTTTTTACACCCCCTTTCCCTCTCGGGTTACTTCTTCTTTCCTCTTCCTCGACGACTGACCGCCAACTTTTCCATACGAGTGATTACGCTCGGTTTGCCCCGAATCGGCCTTGGCTACTGCCGTACCTCCGCTGCGCGTAAGTTTAATTTCGCGAACAAGCGCCACAGAGGCTCCACTACCATCTTTTACTTTTACCCTTGTCGATGGATGAAAAATTTTATGGGAACAAACAATGTCGAGGTGGATTTTGCGAAATAACCAAGAATACATGCTGCACCTACTTCCTGCTAAACCCTTCGCTAAGTATGCAACCTCTTCTCGCTGATATATTTTCTAGCTTTTGTCGAAAGAGCGTCTCGAGGTGAGCACGAGAACATTTCAATCGCCCGTTGTGCCCCGCCCGCGATTTTTTCCGCGTGGTGTTCAATTAGTCTCCGTACACACACGCTCAGAGAGAGAGAGAGAGCTCAATTACCCGAGCTAAAAACCGATAAATAAATAAAACCCAATCAGCCCGTATAGGTCCGCTCAATAATTTAAGACGCGATAATTGGTATTCGTTATCCAGGGAGGGTAGGGGAAGGGCGCAAACGAAATTATTAATCTATTTATATATAAACCTCGGGGTCGGCTTGGCGTACAAAATTCTAATTAACGCGGCTCCCGGCGGGCGATAACAACAATGATGTACCCGGCCACACAATACTCCCCATTCCCCTCTACCCGTGTGCGTATTGTGATGCACGTATATATAAAACGATCGGACGAAAAGGCGGTGGAGAGGCACGATTTAACGAAGGCCGATCGAAAGCTGAAAATTCGAGCCCGGCCCCGATAAAATTGCACCGTCGATCGCCGCGGTCGAGTGTAATTAAAAGGACTCTCCTGTTCGACGTGAAAAGTATGTATCATACGAGAGCACAACTATATGTGTAATATACGTTACACGAGGCGAGCAATAAACCAGAGCCTGGTGTGCACGCGTGAGCCACGCGCGCCGCAACCCCATATGGATACGCAACAAAAGTTCTTTCCCTCACATAGGCACTTATTTGCTTTGGAAAGCTTAGCACGTGGACTTGCACCCCCCCCCCCTCTCCACCCTTGGGGTGTGTATTAGTACCCATTGGCAGTTTGCGTGTGGGATAAGCGATCTCTCGTCCGAGGGAAAATTGAGCCTAACGAGCTTGTTATTAATCGACTATGACCCGGGCAGGCGTGGGTGGGCTTCCTCCCTCTCTTGTGCGTCTCGATATATACCACAATATACGGTACTTACAAGTGCTACTTATAAATTTTACCTTCCCTTTCAAAAAAAGTAATAATACATACGTGTGACGTGACATTCCAAAGTTGCGAGGTACAACAAAACGCGCACTCAAAAACCCAGTCGCAAGAGCCATAAATCCCGCGTCTCTTGTGCGTCGCGCGACTTCCAACCCTTTTCCCGAGTTCGATGGAAGAAAGAAGCTTGAGAGAAAAAAAGTGTGTGTGTGGGGTAGTACTGGCGCAGCGGCCAAGTCCAGTAAATTTATCAGCGGTCATCGTTGGGCGGAAACCTCTCCGACAAATTCCATCGCCAGTGCACGGCTCCGCTGTCCTCCTTTTCCTTTTCTGCGCTATCTCCATGGCATATCACGAGTATACACACACGCGCTCCCGAATGACGTACAGAGATGGGGAAGGGCGGGAAGCAAAAAAAAAAAAAAAAAGAAGGGAGATGGGGTGGATGCCGGTGCCACTGCAGCTCTGGGAGCGCGTGTACATAAGTCATTGCGGCTGACCGGAAGTCACGGGATCACCGGAAACCCGGGATATTTATACGATCCCATCCTGGACGCGGGCATGCACGTAGATACGCATACATACACATACGTATCTCCGGTCCGTGCTCCGTCTCTGTTTTTCCTCGAGCTCGACCCTCCAACGGTGGCTATACGACGACGCGGAGCCGACCGGGGCATTACCCGTAATAAGGAAATTGCGAATTTATTACCCCCGGACGCTGGCCGGCGTCCGATATTGTCCCGACACATATATATGTGTACGCGTGTACCAGTCGATCAAGGGAAAACCTATATCCCACCAGCGGATGACCAAGACACTACGAGCGTCATTTCGGCCCTTTATGGGTCTTGCTCGTCCGGCAGCTTTTTCTCTTGCTCTCCTCTCTATGTATTTATGTGTGTGTGAGGGGGTGCATACACGTGATCCAAGAAAAAACTGTAACATCGTTGGGAGACTAATACGGGAATTTGGCGAAAACGCGCAGACGTGTGTAAGTCACGCACTCTGTGTCTTTTACCCGAGGGTAATTATTGTACTGTTTTCAGGGCATCCTTGGTTTTGTTAACAAAATTTCTTTTGTTTCACAGTACCTATAGTGGCGTTGGTCGTCAATAGATCACCCGCAGCGGGTTGAGTGAAATACAGATATGACTTCCATCCTCGTTTAACCAAATCATTCAAAGACTCGAAATTACCCGGCAATTAAAAGCCAAACTAAAGCGCAAACTACTTGGGCCATCGCGCGTACCAACACAAAATCGAGGATATAAACACCAGCACGTATATACATACGTAATACATATAGATCACCGTGGCGCCCTCGAGTACCCGGTCCCAGGCTAAATCACGTAAATGACTCTCATTTAAGGCGCGCCATTGTTCGCCCTTCTGTATCCGGCGACGTAAGCCGAGAGCGTCGCGCTAACGCAAGACGGAGCCCATAAACAGATAAACTTCTCGCGAGGAATCGCTGCTCTGTACGATCGCGAAGATAGCTCCCTTTTTTTCCCACGGATTGGCGAAGAGGATGAAAACTCTCTGCGCCTCAATGCCGTTTCCGTGGTGATTTTAGCTCGCGGGATTTGGCTGGATATTATTAATATACACGGGGTTAATCGTTTCCAGCTTCACGTGCAGGAATGGCTGAGCTTGGAATTTATGGGCGTAGAGGACCTTTTTTTTTATGAAGCTAATAAAAATACTTGCGGAATCTGTTGTTTCGTTCAGTGAAAGGGCACGAACAATATGTTGGAATTTTCATCGGTGATACGGAGCAAAACCGTTGTATCCAAGATAACTTATATCTTACGTACGATACAAAATTGTACATTTGAACTATCATCAGCAACACAATGTATATAGTCACGAAACTATTTTCTCCAACAAACGTGGCATCGTCTTAATTTCTTTCACTAAGAAAGACACGGATGAAAAAAAAAGCATCAAACATAACAACACCAGCAAAGAGCAAAAATCCTCAGCGACGGCAAAAGAAAAGAGGCGTCGTCTCGCATCCAGTCCAGCTGAAGTGCAAAGAACCAGAAAGCAAGA
This sequence comes from Copidosoma floridanum, assembly GCF_000648655.2. The sequence continues at coordinate 687,311 of NW_019379577.1, read as the reverse complement.
GAGAGAGAGAGAGGGGGGGGGGAGATCCTGCTGAGACTATTAACACACATCATCGACAGTTGGGTGGCTGCGCGTGATGCGAGGGCATTGTGCGCGCGATCGGTATATACAGCCGAGCCGCCACCACCGCACACTTTGAGCAAGAAGAAGCAAAGGGGGGAAGGTACGTATATAGGGAAAGGGGGAGGCGTGGCTGGCGCGATAATTCATTCCTGATTGCGTGTCTGATACATACGCGGGCGCAGTAATTACGAGGTCGCGAGGAGCCTTGGCATTATACGACGTACACCTTCCACGCGTGTATACACATGCATGCATGTACCATATATGTATACATCGAGAGGACGATCCGATTGTTGCTCTCACCCCCCCCCCCCCCCCGCATTGGGGTAAACCACATCGCATGCCGCGGGTTTCGTGAAGGATGCTGCTGTCGAGTATTGTTGCCACGGAGTGTACTGTCGGTGGTTATTGCCTCTGGTTTCCGGTCGTTGTATCGTGCTTCCCTTCGTTTTCTCGCCAAAAAACGCGCTCCCGACCTCCGGAATCGTGCGAGCGTCGACGAAAAAATGACCCCGCCAACTCGTTATCCATCATCCGTGCGACTTGAGCTCTTCTCCTTTTTATCAATCATCCGTCCCTTGGCGCGTTCACCTCGGCGGGCAATTACGTCTCGATTAGCGAGTATACGAAAGAGGTGCTTTCAGCGCGACAAAAGCCGGTCCCCGACTGACATCTTCATACGAGCGTCTCTCTATAACAGGCCTCGGGAGAGCGTGAGACAGGCGCGTTTGTATCCACGAGGTGCGATCCTAAGGAGCCGTAGTTTTTTTTTTTTTTTTAAGCTGATGGTACTCGTTATTTCGTAATCAGCCGTGAAGTGATGGAGATAAGAGCTGGTGATTGTTTAATAAGTTCTTCGGTGATGCTCGACGATCCAATGCCTGAAAACTGTGGGTTTATAGCCATAGCCAATTTTCACTCGTATACGGACACCCTTGGCTTTCGTTAAAAATTCAGATGACGATACTTTGGTTGCGTATTTAGCGATCAGGATCAAAACGACCAAGACTCGAGTCGAGACTTTTTTTTTGAAACGTACCATTTATCAAACTGGATTCCATACCGCCTTGGTGAGTGTAATACAACTTACACCGGCTCAAAGAGCGCGAGAGTCCGAGGACAAATTTGCTCGGCCATTACTCTGCGGTGTATACCACCATCCCGGATCTCTCTGGATCGTAATTGATGACTAAGGTGTCGCGTACCGCGTCGCGTCTTTAAAAATCAGTTTCATCCATCAAACGTAAAAAGATCCGATTTGAATGAAAAAAAAAAAAAAAAACAAAGTGTCCAAGGAAACGCCGTCGACTTTTTGATTTTACAGTGTATGCCGAGTAATTTTTTAAATCAATAAAGCAAAAAAAAGTACCTCCCCTACCCTCTCATTCGTCAAAAAAATCCCCCGTGGAAGCGATGTACAAGAGCCATAAATACGCGTTGACGGCATCGGTAATCCAAACAAACTCAGCGCCACGCACGCCCCCATCCCGGGGTCTAATGGTACTTTAGCGTGCGCAAGTTGTTTCTCCCGATACACCCAAGGTCTGCCCCGAGGCTATATACGCACTTCTCCCTTCCGACGGAGGGAGAGAGCCCAAAGATTTCCGCCTTATAAACTTCGAATCCAATCTGTGCTGCTTCATCGGACCCCGCGCAAACACGAGCTTAGCAAAATATTGGCTGAACCCCACAAATTTTCGTATATCCACACACGCGTGTAACCTGTAGCCTCATTGCCGCACGAAGCACCACGTAGCACGCTGGTGCCGTAAACAGTGTACACAGTGCATATACATATATATATATATATACACTACAGGCCCTTCGGGGGCTGGTCCGTACAGGGCTTGCCCATTGACTTATGAAGTGTGTGTGTGTGTGTGTGGATCGATTTTTAAAAGGACACAGGTATATGGTGTACCCTGCGGAGTCTATATACCAGCAAAAGTATCAGTTTGTGTTTCACCTTAAACATTTAATAAAATTTCTCATTACCCTTCGTGTTTTAAATCATAGTAAAATAATGTTAACCGTAGGTATAATTATATACATGTACGTAATTGCAATTATCCAACACATCCATCCCAGTGCACGTCGTACCAGCAAGAGCATATGGCAAACCAGAGAGAGAGAGAGCAAAGAGCTAGAGGGGGAGAGAAGAGCCCTCGAAGCTGTTTGCCTGCAGTAGTGTACACGTACGCGTGTATCAGCGCGGCATTATGCGAGCTTGATTAGCAACTGCAAACGTTTGCTCTGCAACGAGCTCTGTGCTCTCCTACTTGTGCATATTATAACCCCCTCATGATAAGGCCGACGAGCCTTGTGTGCGTTCATGCTGCATCGGAGAGGATCCTATACTGGTCAAGTTTGATTTTCAGAACCAATGGATTAGCTGATTACCGCGTCACGGATCGATAGTGTATATAAAGGGGGGTCGTGTGGTCATTTTCGTGGGAACAATGAAAAATACCCTTCCGAGCTTGCGCTCATGTCCTAGTATACAGATAAGAACTCATTTTGGACGCTGTTGCAATACTTTTGGTAATTGTTTGAAAAATTTAACACTCGTAGTTTTTACACGCCCGACAAATCACTCGAGCATAGCTCACGCGATTTTACAATCTGCGCGCAACAAACCTCCCCGTCTTCGACGGCAAACTTAATTCCGTCCTCTCGCCAGCGCTATACATAAAGCTTGCAGGTATAGGTACAGGTATATTATACAACACACGAGTTCGCAAACGCGTAGTCGTCGCGGTTAATCCCAGTTTCGCGACTAAGTTATCCAATTCGCCGAGGAGCTTGTGTGTGTATATGTATACACACACCGTCGAAAGAGGAAAAAAGAATCGCCCACCCCCGAACGTCGTTACGCGCCTCGGCTCGACCCGCCAAAAGGGGGAAATTTAACTTTGTCGCTATCCGAAACTTCCGACTCGTTTGTTACTCGCGGCACCGCCAGCTCTCTCCCTCTCGATTCGTTAATCAAACAACGCAAGTTCGGATATGAAAGTTCGCAAGGACGGGGAGTGCCTGCGCCGGGGCGTCGTACCGCGAAAAGTAGGTTGTACGCGGGAAAGAAAAATCAGAAAGTTACCCTAGAAGCGCCGAGAGGATTGGGAAGTCATATATGTATAGTTTCGCAAGCTTCATTGGGAGTTTCGTCTGTTGGTAAACCATTCGCTCTGGGCCCGAAGACGGAAGCTATACCCATAAGAGAGAAGTAATGGGACCTGTACTACATGTAATTATAATATAGGTAATCGGTATGTATTATACGCGCCCAGCAAATTTCCACCCCGAGAAACCTAAAGGGCAAAAAAGTATATTTATACCGATACGCCATTGGGGTTAATATTGCAACGACAAACAAACGTATACCTGATTGCCCGCCAACCATTTGCAGCCGACTCCTCCCAAATAGGCTCCCCGTGCAGTACCGATCTCCGGAGGGCTCCCCCGTTATTTTTGTTTATCATCAGCCAGCCGCGATCATCCCTTCCCCCCTGGGTCTTGAGCCCACCCCCCCGATTGTTCGCGCGCGCGACTCCGTGGCTGCGAAAAATAAAGACGAGCTGCTCTAATCTCATTAGGCTCATCCCCCTTTTCCCTCTCTCGCGAGCGAACAAACAGTCGCTATACGGATGCTCTGGAGACGCGGCGATAAATCGCGCGCGTAATTCCGCACAATGGGAGCTGCGCGTAATGTGCCTTCTTGGATCCTCGATGCCTGCACGAGAGTAGCAGTAGCAGCATAAAAGCTTTTGGGTCCGTATTATAATTCGAGGTGGCGAACGAAGGGGGTCTCTTCTGGAGTATCGAAGGAGAGACAAGAGCCATGTAGACGGGGGGTGATGTGCAGTGGGTATTTGTTGTATTTATAAACGAGGCGCGCGGAATCTCGAGGGATTGCAATTGCGGGGTTCCGGTTTTTTGGGTAGGCGTTGGATCACGATTGTTGTAGCTTTGCTCTTTTGTACTTGTGGAAGTAATAAAAAGTACAAGCCCCCAATATCCCCAGGTTGGTCGAGTTGCTTGATGGCCCTAGGAATAAATCACAATAAAGTTAAGTTGTTTGCTGGTTCTTTCGACTGATTTGAAAATTCACCTCACCTAACGAAGGACAAACAAACCCCATCCCCGATTCATTTTCCAATAACGCCGCTTCGTTTCCATACATTGGTTACCAGTAGCCGGGGGGTAAGCAGCACAGAGGAACAATTATCGGGAGCAAATTTCCCTCAAATCGACGCTCCGGGGACCCTGCAATATCTCTCACAAAAGCCTCAAGGAGTAGCAGCTCATCTCTTATAGACACTACATACAAAAAAAAATCGTAACAATACACCAAAGCCCGAGGCTCTCGCGGGCGATCGACACCGCTATACGATTTATCGCTCATTCTTATACCATTATTTTTTTTATTCCTCCAAAAACTGACAGCGCCTATAAGCATACAAGTATATTTTATAAATGTAAGCGTCTCCGCATTCCGTGCACTGTATTACTTAGCTCTCTGTCTCCGCGGGTCGGATCCCGGGAAGGGCTGTCCGGGAGATTTTTCTCACAACCCGCAGCGGTTCTCTTACGAGGTATAAAAAAAAAAAGAAAAAAAAAAAAACAGAGAGGCGCGAGTACACGCGCAGGTAGGCGCGTGTGTGTACGTACATGTGCGTACCTGCTCGGGTTTCGTTCGAGGGAAGGAGAGGAGAGAGAGAGAGAGAACGCCGTCGTCGTGCTCCAGTTGGCGAAAAAAAGCGTTCCCACGATGGCGTGCGTATATACGTATATAAATGCGGTGATGGTGGTTCACGTGCGTGTGTGAGCGCTAGAAAAGTGCGCTGGTCCGCCTGATGCGCGATGCTCTCGTAAAAGTTACTGACCCGAGCTGTAACGCTGCGCTTACCCATATTATTATGAAGCGCGCTCGGTGGGTTGGGTCTAGCTGATTTATCGCTATTTAATTGTTCGCTTGGCGAAGGAAGGAAGGAAGGAAAAAAAAGGATTATTGTCCGTGCCGAGGTGACTTTAACATATGGAGGGCCACTCGAGTAACCCTATGATGCGTGTAAGGTAAATTTGTCGAAAAATCTGGTGCATAGTGGTGTGATTGTGCAAAAAAAAAGGATCCGACTGCTTGCAACAACGAGCGTTGGCTTAAAAAATCCACGCATCGGGCACGCAGATAAGAAGCGCCATTTTGCGGAGTCCGAGGGGGCCGTCCCTCACGGTTCCCCCTCATCAGTGGAGCCCGGAATTTTTCAAGACGGACATTCGAGCCTTCTCATTTCGCCCGTCCGTCCCCTTCATCGCGATTATAGACACCATTACTCCATACGAGCCACAATTGTACCTATTATACGTATATGTGCACAAGGTTGCACCTCCGTGTTGTAAATTTATATACACGGCATGTGAATGGGAATTCGCGCATTTTGCACCTGACTCTCCCCCCGACCCCCGCCCCTGCTCTCATCCTCCTATAGCTGTAAGGGTCGACCTTTGCAGAACAGCGGCACTTGCGTTCCGATCTGTCTCTTTTTCTTTTTATATACATACATGTATTATATCTACTTTAATGCGCATTATTGTTATCATTGTTGCTGTTCGCTCCGGGCGTCTTTGTTCCGCATCCCTCGTTTTCTCTCGCTCATATATTATATAGTCCAACGCCTCGACTCGGCTGATTCCGCTAAGCTAACTCGCTCTATTTCACCGCTGGACTTCTATTGGCTATTATTTAACTTTCTCTCCCAATGCTGGGCTTCAGGGCCTTTTTTTTTTATTCAAGTGCAACTGTATTATCTATAAGTAAAATGTGTAACTTTAGTTCGATGAATTGATATTTTTCAACCAAATGATGAACGAAATGAATGAAAATTTAATGCTACCATGTACGACTTTCCCTGTAATTTATAATTAATGATCAATAGGATACATAGATTAATGTTAAACATCATTCACAGCACACAAAATACGACATACGCAAATGGTTGAATGCCGGAGAAATGATTTCCAGCGTGATTGGCTGTGTTACCCTCGACCTTTGATTGCACGGGCATAATATGTAATGAGCTATCCGACATATTATGGTATACCCATCATCACGGCGCTGTGAGCCATCAGTGCTCTAATTAACAACGCGACCACTGCTGTCACCGATGCGGTAATTACAACCTCGGAAATAGTCCATGTCTGTGGCGAGGGCCATGGTAATATTTATGCAAAAGCCACGAGAGTCGAATTTGTCGAATTAGCTGCGGTCAAAGCTTTCGAGTCACTTTTATTCCTGTTTGTTGTAGAGGATCAAAAGAAGTGTTTTCAATCAACTCGCGACAAAACATATAAATGATTAAGCAAATTGTGACCAACGAACCGTCAGTATGGTTGCTTTTCAATCGATTTCCGTGATTATAAAAGTATACCAATCGCACGTTAAAATAAACTTGTCGAGGAAAAACCGTTTATAAGTCTGACTGTTTAGAGAAGAGCCTGTCAAATTCACACTCTGGGCTCAACGCCCCCCCCCCCCAAAAAAAAAGCACAACCACCATCAGGCATTCAGCGCAGCAACAGTTTCGGATTCTTATCCCAGAGTCAGTCCCACGTAGAGAAACCAGAGACTCGTAGCCATTGCGTAACACCAAAAAAATAGAAATATCGTTAATCAAGCCACTCTCCGTGGGCGGGTTAGCAATCAAACGAAAACTACTGCCAGGGCCCATTGTCGGAGCTCGCGTCCATCGACTTCTCGAATCGTAAGGAAGAGCCCAATACCGGACAAACCGCGTATTATCGATTTAAACCAACTACTTACAGTACGATGAGAAAGCAATACTTGGTCCACTTTTCTGAGCTTACCGTATGTACACCACACGTCACATTGTACTCGACAACGGAACCTGGGCCGCGAGAGCTCGTCGTCTCGTTACACGGTTCATTAGCTCCGAAAAGTGTTGAGAGAGAGAGTATACGAAACGACTCGGCACAATGACCAAGAGATTCGCTTGAAGTGCGCGTGCAATGATTTGTAATGAAAAACGCAACGAAAACGTTATGTGTGTGTACCCACTCGTTGGCTTCTCCGAAAAAGAAAAAAAAGGAGCGATACGTCGAGCAGCGCAAGTTGAAGCTCGTTAGAGGAGAGGGAAAAAAAAAGAAAGAAGAAAGGAATAAAACACACACTCACACGGTGGGTATATATATGCACAACGGGACAAAGGGCAGAGCATAAAGGGAAGACTCGACTTTTACTCAATTAAGATCGAGAGATCGATTCGAACAAAAATAAGAGTTTTATTTTTCGTACGTGCGGGTATGTAATGCGCGAGGGTAGGTACTTTTGCGGCCGCTCTCTCGCGTTGTAAACTCGATACATTGAGCGAAGAAAAGGCAAAAGAGGATGAGGTGGGGGGGGGGGGGGACAAAAAAATATCCACGATTTCTTTTCACAGGCCTAAAGGGATCGGCTTTTTGTCCGGGACTGGCTTCCAAAGGGCCCACTGCACACGGGGCTCATTGTGGCCGGTGGAGAGTCCCTCCTCCTCGCGCGTATTGTGACACACGTGAATGAAGCCACGATAGCGAAATCGACAACGTAAAACCCTTGCAGTCGGGACAGCTCGCCTCGTTCTATTGAAATACCATATTATTTTTCCCAGCGGAAATTAATCGCCATGCGTGTTATCTCAAAGCTGCGGGGGTAAGTTTATCGGACACTTTTACGAAATACACAGAAAAAAAAAAACAAATCATCGGAGAAAGATGAATTATGATGGCTCAAAAAAAGTCAACACGTCAAGGTCTTTGGTGACATACGGTAATACAGGGTTGCTCGTTCCACGTCAGAAACTGGCGCGTACATTCGCGCTCACATGTACTCAAGAGGTCACACGTGAAACCACGAAATCCAACGACGGGCCGCAAAAAAAAGGGGCGCTCATTGTACTCTCTTTCTTCGAGCTGAATTGCTTAGCGGAACAAGAGTAATTGCACGCGTATGTACGGGATTGAGCGACGCACGCCTCTCCAATCGTCACCGATTGCCTTTTCCCTGTATGCCTACACCACTTGTATACCCCGAAAAATGCGAATAACAATAGTCATCGATGACTCCTCTCTTTCTTTTTTCTTTTTTTCTTTCTTTTTTTTTTTTTTTTTTTTTGCCGTGAAAAGAAACATATTGTACTCGGCACACAGGTACGTACGTCTCCCCTTTCTACAACCCTCTCGCGTGTAAACATCGAGAATCACCGATGTTCACGGGATCGCGTATAGTCGCTTAATTTTTCATTTTCCTCGTTGTTGTTACTGGGTTTATCCTTTTTTTTTCATGGCTTTCTTTTTCTATGCGTGAGATCGATTCGACCCTGGCTCTCAAAAATCGTCACGTCGGTATCGTTCCCTATACGCATTCTTGGAGAGTTGGGAGCGCAAAGGGGATCGGATTACACATTTTTGTTCTCGCGTATATTGTATTTCTTTCATTGCGGAGGTACAGTTTTTATCACCCCAAAAAAATGTAAAAACCCCAAAGAGCACCAATGAACACCATTGCTATGAAAAAAAAGAATGGACGGAGGCGTCGGTGCGGGTAGCTAATGTAAGAACCTAATCACGTGCAGCGCGGCCAATCGAGAAAAGTTGGGCCAGATAAAGGAGAGCCAATTCCGGGACTATATCCCAGGGACATCGGCATGCAGCCCGTGCAGGCTTCGCAAAAAAAGCCCCGATCAGCACACCCACACCCACACACGTACTCTCGTCTCTCTGGGGAGAGTACCTACACGATGAAGGAGGAGGATGAGGGGGAAGATCGGCCGCGATTATTCCGTGTAATTAAGTCGGTGGAACTTTTCTCCGGGGCTTTCAGCTCGCCCCGTGGAAGAGCCGAATCAAAGACAAGGGAAAATGGCAGCGATTTCCACGTTTGGATTTCTATATGTATACATGTATATATTACGTAACTTGCTGTTGTTTTGACGCTTCGGGGCTACCTCGTTCCATTGTCGAATTAATTAGTTGCTCCACTGTGAAATGTTTGTATACACAAATGAACGAGTACCCTTGTAACCTTTGGGCATGCAATAAAAATTATTTTATTTCTATACGATAAAAAACAAAAAAAAAAAAGGGAAAAAAGCTCGGTAGAGGTCAAAATGTAGGAGAGAAGGGACGTTAAGCCGAGGAGGAGGAAGAAGAAATGGAGAAAGAAGGGAAGGGATCGAGAAAGTCTCGGGGGGGTAGGGAGTTTACCGAGGAAAAGAGGAGGTTGTTGGGAAGGGCGAGGGAAGTAGAGGCGGTAATTAAGAGAGTTAGCTGCCGGTCTCCCAATTAGGGACGACGAGCACCAGTGGCAGCCAGACAGCATCAGCCTCGAAGCAGCGACGACGCAACCATGGCACGAAGAGCCGGGGGCTGCCGAGGGGGTGAGCGAGCCTCCCGGCTCCGCCTAAAAGAGAGAGAGAGAGAGCCACACTGGGGAGGGCGTCTGAGAGATCGCGTTATCTTATATTCAAATCTCGACTAATTATCGCTTCCTGCGGGAAGAAGGGAGTCTCTTTTCCTTTTTTCGCTCGCGCAGCGCAGAGGGAGGGTTTTTGGTGGTAGTAGTAATCCCTCGTTCGCTGCTGTCGATGGATTTATGTGGCGAAAGTAACAACAATTGGATATTCATGCAAAAAGTTCCCTCGTTTGAATTATCGGTCTTAAACGCGTGCGATTTCCCGCTCACCCCTTTCGGCTGGTATACACCGGAAAAAGAGAGCAAAGACCCCTTTTGCCGTGAAAAGATTTAGATTTCCCTTTTTCCGTTGTGCTGTAATTTGTCAGTCGCACCCGCACGCAAGCATTTTCCTCCTCTTCGCTTTGATCGACGTGATTTGTGCCGTTATACACACAAAGACGGTGGTGTACGGTTATGTAAGAAACCTCGCGAAAATATCCGACTGTCGGCCGAGCAAATAAAAGAGGGCTTTCTTACACTTTTCCGGCTTGGAGCTCGGCTGCGGTAGAGGAGGAGGACGACGCGAAGTGGGAGCATGTGTGTACGCACATTGGGATATACGGAAGCGGAAAAGAAGGGGCCAAAGTATATAGTGAGGGAGGGTCAGAGGGAGAGAGAGAGTGCGCATACATACGTGTATCGACGTTGCACCGGAAATTTTTAACGTATTTTGTGGGTGTACCAGTACTCACTTATTGTGAGGTCCCCTTCTATCTAGCAGTAAGTACTGTATGGTCAAGATGCGGCTTGTGAAGTTTTTAAGGTTCTTTTAACAGATAAAGTAGAACATCTCTGTTTACCCGTAAAGTACCAGATTCAGCTTTCTAAATCGTCAAGGGAAAAAAGTATACTTTGTTAAGTGCAGAATAATACCTTCTTCTAAATTGATCGTAAGAATCTCAAAACAGTACCTATCTCATACGTGACTTGTATTTTTTTTTTTTTTCCTTTAGTGTATAAAATATATAACTAGTACGTCCACGAGATTCAACTGATGTAGCTTCCTGCTAACTGAATCGCAAAGTTTCATCGGTATCTCGTCTCGATTGCTAAATTCCCAAACAAACTGGCCATTGAATCATGCACGAGCTGCCTATCTGTATGTATCTGTACGGAGGTAGAATTTGTGTACGGAATGTAATAAAATCCCACGGAAGGAACAACGCGCTCGAAACGCCATTCAGCTTCGCACGAAGTCGTTAAAAAGCTCTCACGAGGAAAGGAAGCCGAGCAGCACAACTGTACGATCAAGCTCCGCGCCCCCAAGACTTTCGAATCATTCACAGCCACACACCTATACACTTTCGTCACAAGCTCTCGTCCTCCGTCTTTCGCGCGAATGGTACCTATCACCATACATCACGCGCCGCACGTATAAATATATATATATATTGCGTATACGTAACGGGAGGAGGAAACGACGGCGACGCTGATGGGGATTTACGTCTCGATAAGCAGGTGTGACGATGCGTCGACACGCGTCTCACCGCGTACAGCTCGCGAGCCGAGTTCTCTCGTGGCGCGCCGCTTTGAAGAATATATTGCTCCGGCGATAATTGTTTCGCCGAAAGTGAAATGTTTTCCGGTCACGTTCGCCGTCGCTCGACACGTTTTACATCTTGAGATTAGTTTCACGACCCAACGCGGAAGGGATTTCGAAAATACCCCCAAAGCTTTTTCTCCTTCCATAACGTGCTCCGCAAATTGGCACGCGTTTCTCAACGAAATACCGACCCAGAGAGAAAAGTGACCTCTTTTCCGATTACCCGGCTATACATCAAAGGTGAAACGCTGTGAAAATATTTTTTGCCCACTCGACCGAATGAAGGGGCCTGACTTGCACGAGCACAGCTAAACACATAAATATGAACCCTCCGCAACTGCAGCTATCTCCCATCTATACTAATCGCGATCACTCGAGCATAAGGACCGGCATGGGCACACCTCTCTGACGCGCAGATCGTACGAGAAGAATAGAAAAAAAAAAAAAAAAAGAAAAGTTTCCCCGCTTAGATTTCGAATAAAGGAATTCCTCGATACGCCACAACAACCCTCGTGCACACGTGCATCGCGCAGCGGTTCAAGAACAAATTGATACCAAATTTGTATATTCTAGAATGAAAAACGATCTATTTCCAGTGTCTAAAAATTAATAACTTGGTACAATTATAAGTTATTTGTGGTGTGCAGTCCAAATGTGTCAAAAGTAAGCTTCACAAGTCAAATATCNAAAAAAAAAAAAAAAAAAAAAAGAAAAGTTTCCCCGCTTAGATTTCGAATAAAGGAATTCCTCGATAGCGCAGACCTGCGCCACAACAACCCTCGTGCACACGTGCATCGCGCAGCGGCTCGATATCAAATGGCCATCTAGGCTCATTAAAAATTCATTAATTACGCCGGTTCGGTCGGACGAGCCGGGCCAACTGTCGTGTCCCGAGGTGTATCATCGCCACCGACAGCGGCCGCAGCGCGTTTGTAACAGATACCCATCTAGATCCCATGCTTTTTTTTTTTATCTTTGGAGAAATTTCCCTCCTCGCGCTCCGCTCACTCCCCGTGTCCTTAGCGCATGCACCCAAGGAGGAGAATATCCAGTTGGACTGGAATAAAAGAAAAAAAAAGGGCTACTGTACTACTACCAACACCACGCGCCTGTGTGTGTGGCGAATTCACGAGATGCTACTCCGAGTCGGACAACAATGGCCGATTATCACGCGGGAAGCAGGACGGCGCAAGGGAAGGATGGATCTTTTTCATCTCGTTTCTTTTTACTTATTTGCGCGATAAATATTGTGACTCGTTCCGAGAGAGCATACAGGACAGGGAGGGAGAAAAGTCAACCCTTTCGGGGCCTTTAAAGTGAGCGCGTATATATATAATGTACATGTGTACCTCTGAGGGGCTCGTTTCGTATACGATGCATGGGGCCTTGCGCGATGACTTGACCGCAAACGCCGGGGGTGACGGAGCAGAAGAAGCAGAGCAGAGCAAAGAGGAACGAATTAAACTAATGATCGCGTGCGTCTGTCTGGGTATGTGTATTGTGTATGTACCTGCATGCATGTAAGGGGGCGATGAAAAGGAGGATGGGCCCTTGCGGTTTGTACGTGCGGCCGAGGCGAGCGCGAATTTCGTGGGACTCGGTGTTAATGAGTCGAGTTTTTTTTTTCCGGATGCTGATGCCGATTCTCTTGTGCGTGTGAGTGCTTGGGGTGGTATAGCGAGTTGAACGAGGGGATGTATATGTATATGTTTATCGAGGATTTTTATTGCCCTTTTGGAGGCATCTTTTTTTTTTTTGCTCCTCATTATTATTGTCTTGCGGACGTGTTTTACCGTGCCTCTCGACATATTTATGGAGAAATATATCAAACGTTGTTTACGTGATTTACGATTACATTTTAGTATTTACCCCTCTAGCCGTGACATTCATTACGAAATGCTTCTATATAAATCAACGCGAACGAGTTGGAGTTTAGAGCATTTAACGTTAAAAAAAATAAAAAGTAATTTTTTTCCAAAAACGAAGCAAGAATCGTACCAAATCTCGTCCTCGGCTGAAAAGACTCTCTCAACCAGTTTAAGAGTACCGGCTAATTAACAGGAGCTCGCCAACTTTCGCTACACTTCATAATTGAAATTTCTCTCTATACTTTCGCGGTACATTTGACCTTTTTTTTTTTTTTTTTTCTTTGTTAATAAAACCAGAGTCCCTCTTGGGCGGCATCGAGCTCGACTCTTCAAAACTTGCACCATAGATCACTGCCCGACGACTCGACATCAATCCTCGTACTTCCATCGGCTACCAAGCTCGAAAAAGAAAAATGTTTAAGACTTTCCACTCATAAACTTCGACGCTCTTACTTATCTAGTCTCTTCTTCCTCTGCGAACTCTTGACGATTTTTCAAGGCTCAAACCCTTAAAAGGAAAAAAAAAAAAAAAAAAAAAACAAAGAAAAAAAACCTTATTCCCAACCAAGGCGCGTCTTATCGTCCGAGATATTGCCAAAAGCAGGAGAAGCGATTAATCTCCCACGGGGCGTCCCGTGGAACACGCGCTATAGGCTCTCAGGGTAATGATCCGTGTCTCGCGAGATAAACACCAGCGGGGCTCACTTTCGAGACGCGTGTCCGTCTCGTACAGTAATTAGAGCTTGATTCGGATTGATGACCGCCGAGCCTAAATTAATTACGACCCTCCCTTCCATAGATGTGCATTGGGGCACAGTAAATGTGGAAGGGAAAAAAAGGGATGTAAGTAAGGTAAACTGTGCGTTCGTGAGCAGAGGTGCAGCTACGCGTAACATAAGTGCTCCAAACGAGGCTCTGGGGTAAAACCAGTCGAGAGTACAGTGAGAAAAAAATGGATTAGCACAGTATAGAGCCAAAGACGGCGGAGTAGAATAGAGAAGGAGGAGGACAACGAGTTTGACCAGTATACCCACTTCGAAATGGACATTCTGACCTCTCGAACGAGGTACATGTTATGTACGCTCTTCTAGCTCAGGCCACTTTGGATCTCTCCCGAGACTTTTGTACACGTATTCGAGTACGCGCGTAAAATCACTCTTGAATGCAACGATGAGCTGAAAAATATAAACGGGGTGGATGAAAATTCCCTGACTTGCTAAGCACTTGACGTCCACTTTTGCCTTACTCGACGTACAATAGGCTCATATTGCGATATTACTTACACATTGAGCAGGGAGATCGATGATTATTGAAATGAATCTCGATAAAAGTTTATTTTGATCAGAAAAAAAAGGATTGTTTATTCATCAAATTTCACCCTTTCTCCTCCTCTCATTAACAGAACAATAAACATCCCTTAATCATCACTGGCTCGAGCCAGGGAAGCACAAGCGGAGAATCCAAGGACCAGACACGACAGTACAGAAAACCAAAGAAAACGAAAAAAAAAGAGAAAAAAAATGGTCACAATACGCGAGACGCGCACAAAATATTCAGCGAAAGAGAGAGAGAGAGAGAGAGAGAGGTGTGATTGTGTTTGCGGGTAGGTATATGAACCCAGTAGCGAAACGAGAATATGAGAGAGAGAGAGAGAGAGAGAGAGAGAGTTGTGCCGCGTGAAATCAATGTTTCATGAGCTCATGTGCATGGGTGTGTATGTATGTATAATGGACACAACTGGCTGAGCAAGAGGGAGAGAGAGGGTAGAAGGAAGAAAAGAGGAGGCCCGGAGTGCCGGGCTTGTCTGGCCGTAACCAATGTACATCTTGATTTAGTAGGCCCGGTATATATATATTTATCCATGTATCCGCGTACAAAAACACATATGTGCCCCTCCGGCGAGTCGAGAAAGATTATACTGGCCAACGCTGCTTCGGAGCTCGTTCGAGTGTCGAGCTGTCTCGTTAGCAGTCGGCGGATATACGCTACCGTATATACCTTGTATTATATTATATATACCCACCGTCCGTCGAGAAGCGTAAAATTATGGGCGTTACACGCATATATATTTACACATAGGTGAGGATGGGAGAAAGAGAGCAAGAGAGAGAGAGAGAGAGCGCGTCTAATAAAGCAATTCCGTTATGGGGTGCGCCAACCAGCCAGCGGCGTAATATGAGAAGCCATCCGCCCTCTCGTGTTGGGATTGTACTGCAGACGCTAAGCGAAAAATGGGGAAAAAAACAAAACAAACGAAAACCCATGGTATAGGGTACACAGAAGGGGAAGGCAATTTTTTTTTTTTTTCAAGTTTCTGCGCGAGTTTGAGCTTAATTCTCTTTCAAAGAGAGGACGTGTATTTGTGTGGGTCGGCGGGTTTATTCTCTCCTGCCGTATGATTTTTACGAAGGTACGGGGTGTTGTTTGCGTACGCAATTTTGCTCTAATTCGTATATACAGTTGACTCGTAATGAAGAGGGTATACTTGTGGCACGATGTAAGCTAACCATTTATGTGGCTTTTTTCTTTCATACCTACAATCATCAATAAAATAACAAGGGAAGTGAAGAGTAAAATTACCCAATAGACAAAGCTCTTGGGTATGAAAATTGTATGTATACGTATAGCTGGTATGGCACAGCTATAAGGCACATCAATTTATAAAATCCAGCAGCACTGGCAGATCCCATATCGTAGGATTTATTCTCAGCTGATGGTCAGAGGCAGCATCGGTGCATGTACACGCAAGCGCACAATGCCGAGCGTTTCTACGGGGATTTTTCTCAGGGATGACTCTGACCGCATTTATGCGCGTGCAGTGGTATACATAGTGTATACACACTGGTAGGTATATAGTCTTCTAGAGCGAATTAGAGAGATTTATGGCTCTGCACGGCGAGAAAACGGGAGCTCGACCACGACCACCGGACTCTTTCTTCCACTGCCACTGGCACCCATACATACCGGTCTCCTTCTAGGCTTCCTCCACCTCTAATCCTTTGCGAGAGTATCTTCAATCATTGAATACACGGGTACATGTACATTTTACGTCCGATGATAAATAATAAAAGTGACGTCCACGAATAGATGCTCTACGATGGGATAAATCAGGGGTCAGAGGAGCAGGAAGTGGAGAAAGTGTTGCTTGTTTTAATTACATTATTAATCGTCTAAAACTTGGCTGGGTCGTGAAAAAGGAATTTCTTAGGGAAGAAAGTAATTTTTTTTTTTTTTTTTTTTTTTTTTGGATAATATCGGTTACATGTCAGGATTCGCTAGTCAATTTGTTTTGATCGCACAAAGCTAATAATGTTGGTTAGATATTCATTTTTTTATTCTTGATAACTTTAGTGTTAATTATTTTTCATTATTTTTTTTTTCTTTGAAGGGATATGAATAATTGTTGTGTTTAAATTTTTTTTCAATCATTTTAAATCTTTAGAGAATAAAATTGTTGACAAAATTCAATTAACCACGCAGCTGCAATCGTACACAAAACTTACTGTAAACCCTGGACCTCTGGATTTCTCAACAAAGCAAGTGCTGTCCAGTATGCCTATGATTTTACATTTGTTACCACACTCTTCTTTCTCCTCTTCGGGGCATTTTGGTTTCATGCTTTTTGCTGTAACTAGAGATAAATAAAATAGAAAATTATTATTAGTGTTTTCTTTATGTATGCTTTGCTAGAATTTTGGGCAAAAGTGTTTTCTTGCTCTAATGTATAATTTTAACATAATATTAAAACTAATTTTTCTTTTCTTTTTTTTTTTTTAATATTTGAGTACCAAATAATATTATTCAAAATAAATCGAAAAAAGTTGAATTTTCAATTTTAATTCATGCAAACTTGTATTATATTATACTTTAAACCATAAAATTCTATATTTGTTTAAAATAAATGTTGCATTTCATGACACTAAATAATTATTTCAATGTAACGTTTCACATGGTTAACAGGCAATTCGATGTTGTTAAAGTTTTTAGCCTAAAATGTATGCTCATAAACGTTCCTCAGTTTTATCAAGAGGATATGTTGTGAAAGTCGTTGCAAATACAAGTGCACCCAACCCCTTCCTCTTAATTATAGAGTTTAAAAGAAAAACTGAGTTTTTCCTATAAGAACCTTACAGCAAATAAAGTAATAACAACAAAAAATAATCCACCGAGTGCTTTTAAATTTTTTACATGAACATTTACTTGAAAGACGGATACAAAAAATAATGTTAAAAATAAGGGGGGGAGGGAATAGAGCGTGGGAGCATATCATTTGGTATGGCAATGGCACACGAGCTGAGTCTGAGGCCCTAATGCGATCTTTAATATAACATTCCAGCTGCGAATGAATCTCAAAGCCTCTAAAAATTTTCCGAATGTCTCAGAGCACATAGCGTCACTGCTAGTGCAACGGCGAGCTAATGAAAGCGACATGCCAATCCATCGTGTGCAACAACAATTATCTCGTGTGTGTACCTGGACCTACTTGTGATGAATTTGGGTTTTCGAGCTTATCGTATACCTCTACCATACACAGGTACACCTTATCTATCAAAACAGCGATTGCTCTGGCAATACCCGTCCGCTTCTTCCTTCGTGAAATAGTAATGATGAAAAAAAAAAAAAAAAAAAAAAAAGAGGAGTTGCAGGAGAGCTTGTCTAATAGTTTTTGAGGATAAGTCAACTTCCAGAACCAATCTATTTCCTTGCCTTCTACCCCCACCCCCCCTGTTTCCACGACTCCCGGGCTTTCTGTGCTCTCACGTAAAAAAAAAAAGGAAGAAAGAAAAAAAGTCGGGAGGAGCTGCTGCGCGCAGTCTCTCTGTTTGTGAAGATCTCAAGTAGCGATTGAAGAACAGAGAGGGGATTGACGACTCCGAGCGAATTGTCTTTTCCTCGCGAGGGAAGATCTTGCCGATGTGTATACACGTATATACACACGCGTCGTGCTCTTACGCTACCCTCCCCCCCTTCTCAGAGTGTTTCGCGTTGTTTGAGATAATGACATTGTGGGGAGGGGGAGGGGCGACTCTGCCGTTCTTCTGTCTACCTTCGCCTCTTCGATGATGCTCGCGTGTAGTTGCTGTTTGTTGCCTCGCTCTTCGTTTAATGAACGTCGAGGGAAACTGATTCGAACTCGAGAACTTCTGCCACCGCTGTTACCTATATACTTGTCTTGGGATCTATACTTTGGCATTTAATGTTATACACGGGTACAGGTGCACGACTGGGGAGGGCCACCCAGGGGTGTATAGTGTATGCACCAAGGGTAGGGGTGTGGTAGGGTCGAACTGGTGAGAAATACAATTGTAAATTATTTGTCATGAATCGACAAATAAGCCATTTCTTTCTATTGATGGTAAACTATATCCACCATCATTTTTTCGAAACTAAAAATCTACTGTCTTATACTGTGGAAAGTATACATAAATTTAATATTAATGCTTTCGACAACAAATTGAAAGATTTTTATAGACCAAAGATTTCTTGGGCTTTAAACAAATCAGCATCAACGGTGTAGAAAAGTAAGCCCAATTACTCTCTAAATTTAAAATAGTGAAAATTTCTCTATTTGCGCAAGTAAACAATATTTTCACTGTCGAAGTAGTGAAAAATTAGGGCTGTACATTCGCACCCCGTCGATATAAATTTTAATTTTAAATATGTAACAGTAATCCAACGTACGACCTTTATCTGAATGAAATGATACACATTACTTCGAGTGGTACCAACAATAAATTTACCAACTAATTCAAATAGTAAAATCAGCTGTTTCACTGTTAACTATATAAGTGTGCACTATTTTCGGAACGTTGTAGTATACTCATCACTATTTCAAATTTAGAGAGTACACACTCAATGTTTTTAACCTTCGACCGCGTGTGGATAAATCAAAGTGGTTTGTTAACAAATGTCTTTCAAACTAAAACAACAACAATACCTTGTCTAGGGCCTCAAAATGAGGTGTCCAGAGCCCATCGTCCCCCGAATCCAGAAAGAGGAGAAAGAGTTTCATTGTCACTCCCGTATACCAACTACAAAACCGTCTCGAAAAAAAGGGGCACATAAGCGTACGACGTACATGCGGACTCGTATAAAAAAAATAAAAAAAAAAAAAAAAACCGATAGACCCGTCGCGTGTATCACAGCAGCGGCGACACGCGCAACAAGCTTGATTCTTTCCCAGCGCGTGTACACGTAGATACAGATTCGAACAGTCAAAGCGCCGCTCCCGTCAAAAGCGAGAGTCAAGCGCCCCGCGCGTCCGAACTGACGACCATTTTTCGCCATTAGAGGGAGAGAAAGAGACCGGCTCGGCGAAAAAAAAAACAAAAAAAAATAAAAGAGACGGAAGGGGAAAGGTTCGATTCCGGTGACACAGTGACACTGAGTCTCGTGATGTGCTCGCTTGTTCACTCTCTGTCTTTTTACAAGAGACGCACGATGACAATGGGGAACGAGCTTGGCGAGGAAAGGGGGAAAGCAGCTTTAATTTATCTTGCAATTACGGCCAGTAGTGGATCCCAGAGGATTGTACAGGTGTACACGTATACGTATAATGCGTGGGTGGGTGAAACCGTGGATAAATATCCAGCATTTTCACGGTACGAAGCAACCAGTGAGCCCCATCTGATTAATTATATATTTATTAAAAATTGCTATTGCGTTTTACAGAGAAAAGGAAATATTCTGCCACTACATGGAGTACTCGCGTGTACTCTACACTCACTCGCACAAAATGTGGATATAGTAAGAAATGTTGAGTAGCCCATGTGGTGGCGAGCGCCCCTAGCGGCAGAATATATAGCCCCCGTTCGACGGAACCAAACTGTCACCACCACGACCCATGTACTATATGTATAGAAAGAACCGGTCACGTCGCATTTTACATCACTCCCAACTGTATCCTCACGTACGCACAATTGCCTCGCCCTCTCGTGATTATGAATTGATAAATAATGATGGCTTGATGGCCCGTGCTGTTGCGGCGATGTTTTGAATTTTGTCGACAGAGGCCACCAGCGTTGCCCTGCTTGTATGTACCTACAACTCTTCCCCTTTTCCGTGACATGTAAATTCACTATGTCGTCAACGCGACTCGTTTTATAATTCCGTCGTTTTTGAAGGACTCTCCGTACGCACGTGTATATGGCATCACGCGCACGTGCTTCTTATCCAAAGGGTACACAGGGTGATTGACAGAGGGGGACTTTAAATTCATTCCGCGGTGATATCGGGAGTGACGTTTGAGTCGCGCGTGTGCAAGGATGATGATGATGATGATGGTTAGTTTGCAGGTGTTAGATAGACTAACTTTTAATCACTACAAGAGACACAACGGTGGATTCACGATTGTCGATGTATCCCGGAAAAATATATATCCTATGGCTAAGACACGCGATTTCATGTTTTGACACAAGTCTTAGAGTTACGTATATAATACAGCAGCTACTTTATTTTCTACGGAGTTAGAATATCTTGGAAACTGCAACTTCTGTATATAATATATGTAACATTGAGGATAACGTTGGAACATCTTCGAGTGGAGTATATAGGCATACAACCACTGATGGTTGTTTCGCATCATTAATCAACGGAATATCGATCAAACCACGTTTCCTATACATACTTACAATAATTACAAACGCACATGCTTCGGAGTGTGTCACCGCAGCTCCACACGTACACATATATTGCCGGACGTGACTGTCTCCGCGTTAAATGAAGCATCCCCGTGAACGCACACCCATACATATAACATTGTACGCACACACACGGGTAATATAGCGCACAGAGGAGACAGGCCACAGGATGTGGATGAAATGCATTAATCAAGCCGTGTGCTACGCACCCTTAACCCTTTCCCTTTGGCTGGACCCATATATTATACCATCAGTGGCAACAGCCAAAGGGAGAGCCCACGTCTATAACTCTCGCCCTGGTATTTACATACATACACATAAATATATACACTCATCTACGGCTGACTGCAAAATTAATCCGGGTTTGGCGTCGATGTATATACCTACACTGTACGCATATGTTTCCGCGGAGTCACGGCGCGTTTCATCCTTCATCGGCTCGTGTCATGGCGCGCGTTTTATTACAGGAGTGTGTAGGGGGAGAGGGAGGGGGGACCAGCTGAAGAAGAAGAAGAAGACAATATTGGCGGAATCGTCTAATGTACCGGGGATGTGTCGGCAGAAAATTGCTTGGTCACGATTACGTGGCCGTACAACACGAGGCTAAGCTGCTCCTGCTCCTTCGATCGCTTTCGATGATGGACTACCGCGCTTCCTTTCATCCTGCGCTGTTTTTTTTTTCTTTTTTTTTTCCTTTCTTTTTTTTTTATTTTCAAGTTCTTCGTTCTCCGGGCAACGTCGACTGATCGAGCGAGGTGGGTTGACAACCTGTGCGAGAGCGACTCTGTTCTAAAAATATATATGCTCCCCAATGCTCGAGTGATGTTTGATCGATGGTTAATCACGAAATTTTACCAGTTATACATTCCACTTGCGAACGCTCCGTATTTTCAGCTCCGTGCGCAAGTACAAGAATATCCACGGACTCTAGCTGTGCTCTTGCAAGTGCCATATAGTGGTATAGCCTGAGGGAGCTGTACATAGGTATACGTACAAGAGCGAGAGCGGATGGAGGATCCTCTCCGCAACATTACGCTGATTGCCTGAATCATCCGCGAGTGCGGTAGATCCACGTGTGTGGACGTGCGTGCCTCGAGATCGCCTTTTGCAACTCGACCACCGATAAGAGCACCACCGCTGGATTGGACTCCGAGTGGTGCTCTCGACCCATCTATCAATCTCTCGAGCGTCGGAATGTATCGATCGCTCGTGTCTCGTATATGTTTATTATTTTTTTTACTCGGGAATCGCCATCCATCTGGAAATAAAAGGCGCGTCGACGCGAGACAGGACTCGCTTTCAAGCTGCCCCGAAAAAGCCCAAGTACACGATTACATGGAATTACCAGCGAGGGGAAAGGACCTTGTACACCCCCTCGACTCGAAACCTCTCGGTTTGGCTGATTTTTTTTTTTGTGCCCTCCCTAATTTCTAGGCCCGTCCTCGCTATCTCCGACTGCTCTCCACCGACACATAGGGAGGACAAGGACTCGAGAGGGTGCGCCGCCGGAGCTGATTTCTTTTTCCTTCTATTCTCCGTCTTGGCGCTTTCGAGGATACCTTACTGGTTCGAGCGTCGGGGAAACAATTTCCAGGTAATACAGCTGAAAACCGGCGGCACTGCTTGACCTTTTTCGCAAATTTAATTAAACGAAATAGCGGAGAGGAAAAAATCGCAGACAGGGACCCGAGTAGTCAACGAAGAACCAAGAGAAGGACAGACCCACCCTCGCTCTTGGGGGTGGAGGAAAAAAAACTCGCTTCATCCTCGCTCGAGAAAGAGAAAACCAACTGCGATGATCCGGGGTTGGGGCAGCAGGAGGGGAGGGGGGAGAGGCGCTCTTTCAAAAGACTCAAAATTACTTTCTGGATAAGCTGGATTAGGCTCGCCGTGCGCGGTCCAGATTAGACCGGTGACACCCTCCCCCCCCTTCCTCGGCTAGCAGAAAATGAGAGAAAAGAAGAATCCCCTCCCTCATCCTGAACGAACCCTCTCTCTTATTTTTCGCGCATCGCTATATACACTTTTCTTCCCCTCGCGCAGGAATTTCATTACATCCTCGAAATTAAAGAAGTCCTCTGGTTTTTTTTTTTCAAAGATTTGTTTTTTTTTGTTTTTCCTCGCTATATCCGTATCAACATGTCGGAATCTGCATACCGGCGCTTGGAGGGAACGTCATTCCTGGCGGATGTCAAAGCAGCCGCAGGGGAAGGGAAAAAGGGGAACAAGAGCGAGCGATCCTCCGAGATTCCATTCCATTATAATCTAAGCGCGGCGCGCGAATCGTAAAGTGGCGCGCGTTCCCTCATCTCCCTTTCCGTGAAGAACTAGGCACTCTCTCCCTCTCCGCTCCGAGTTAATGGATTACTCTGGGAAAAAGGAGGAAGAAAAAAAAAGGGAATCGGTGCGGATTTGCATTCGATCTAAAAACACGCGGTCGGTGGGAGAAAAGTGTGGAGGGGAAAAAAGGAAGGAGGGACGGAGAGCCGCATTAGTAGGCACGAGGCGCGCGCCCTGAGCTTCAAGAGGGTTGCGCTCTTTGTCGAGTCGTTTGCTCTACCCTTTAAACTCGATCCATCTTCTCTTACCGGCCCATGCCTCTTATTTTATTTTATTTTATCAAGGAAATACTGAATAGTATAGAGTCCTACTTGGTGAAATATTAAAATTTGATACAATAAATCCCGATTTGATCAACATGATCGCAATATGAAAAAGAAACGTCTAATTTTCCCGCGTCAAAATACGTTTCTCGCTTTCCTCAGAATCTCCATCTAATGTCCCCGGCCTGCAGACGTTTCCTGCGAACAATCTTTGTCCCCCCGCCTCGCTTCGACTACTCCAAAGTCTGTGCTGTATATACCTTCTACACTTGTCCTCATCCCCCCCCCCTTCCCGAGCGCAAACTCGAGGATCCGAGGGCGAAACCAAGGCGACCAGATTAGGAAAGGGAGGAGGGAAGAAAAGCTCCGCCAGCACTGGGACATTTCGAAGCCAAGTTAGAGAGATTCGCATTCTCTCCCTCCCTTCTGTGTTCTCTGTTTATATCTCCCTCGCGTCGTACGAAGGACAGGAGATTTCGCGCGATATTCCGCTCTCCCTTTGCCGTTTATTGGAAATCTTAATTAAATTTTTTCATTCTTTCGGCGCTGCGCGAGACGATCTTGTGACGCGCTACCCTTTAATTTACAGGAAGTTGATACCGTCAATTCAAGAAAAAGGAAAAGAAACTCGATGTTTTCCCTCTTGCTCATACATCGCATGGTAACCACGATCGATCTCTCGCAGCGATTCCACTTTGGTTATTACCCCGTGTGCTGGTGCGTAGCAAAATTTCGAAAATTCAACTGAAATAGCCTCGCCTCTTTTATCGATTTGTCGTTGGGGTGTTGCGGGTGCGTACATATGTACACCCGCCCCCCGAAATCACTTCCACGGCCGGCCTCGTGAAATTGATTGCGTTCGTTCATTACGTTCTCTTTATAAAAGTTTACCGCGCGACCTTTGCTTGATGGGGACACGTGTGCGACTATGTGCCATAGTTCACGGACTCACTCTCGTGTAGGTTACGAGTGACCCCTGGATCCACGAATTTTGATATCTTTTTTATTTTTTATCCAAGCAAATTGTCCAACGTGACGATCATTACTCGCACGAAAGCTCAGTGTAACCAGTTGAAAGCATACTATTACAAGAAATAAAAAAAAAAAAGTTTCGAAAAAAAAAAAAACCATTTTGCTTCCCTCTCTTATCTCGGAGAATAGAGCATCGGATAAACGCGGTGCAGCACACGTCTGCCGCAAAATTTATGTAACGCAAAATACTTTCCTCTTCCATGGTTTATATACAACACACGCCCGAGAGGCTCCGCTCCGTGTGCGCATAAGAAATTCCCATATTCATCGATTTCCGGAGTAGCTACAGCCTCTCCTTTCCCGCTCTCGTACTTCTATATATATACATATAAACTCGAGCCCTCTCTTCGCTCGTCCGCCATCGCTATTGTTTCTCTCTCATGGCCGCGTCGCGCGCACTGCCGCTGCTGCCTACGCCCGCGCTATCATCCGCGTAATCAGACGTATGTATATCTCTCCCTTTGCTCCTTTCTTGCTTGTATACTCTATAGTTGGCTTTTATTTATGTACATGCTAAACGCGCTTAAAACATCCGGGATTTTCCATTTAGAATATTCTTCAGTGCTCGTTAAAATTGCGCGATACGGTGAGTTTTTCGTTGACGTTTGATTTAAAAATTTTAGTTTTTTTTAGGAGGATTTCCTCTTTTTTCTTGATCGAAAACAACATTGTTATGGAAAATCTCCTCCCCGCGAATAAGAAAGGGGCTCGCGCAACAGTTCGTCTCGGGTTTGAATGGCCGCTCGTATGACTGATGGTTCACACAAATAAAAATATATCCTGCAAACTAGCGACGAATTTTATGAAATTTACAACCCGGAACGACTTCAATTGGACACACTCCGTGCTCGATGAACATAAAATTCGTCTGCAATTGATACAATCTACGCGACACGGGAGCAACAATAATGACCTTTAAGTGCCCTGAATCGCTCACATTATATACCTTCTTTGAAAGCCAGTGCTTGAATTAACGAGGTAATGATCCAATGATCCTATCGTCGCGTGCGACTGCAAAAAAAGAATGAAAAAAAAAACGTCAACTACAGCAAACAGCAGTGAGACAGATGGATGACAACTTTCTGCAACAATTAGGGAATTAAAGGGACTAATAGTAGACAAATTTTCAAACTTGAGCAACAAACGATTCATCCGCATGGTATTGAACTAAGAGAGCAAAACACGTATAGTAACACATACATGTATGTTGTATACATATAGTGAAAGGGAGTCGGAGAGCGCTGCGGAGGAGGAGGAGGAGTGAGAGAGAGAAGAGTGGCCCTGCGATTGGTTCGGAGGCTAGGCCGCACACACAGTCTGCGCACGGGGACACCGACCACCACCACCTCCTTTCGCTCACTCCTCCTTCCCTTCCCGTCCCGCGCGTTTATACATATATAGACATATACATCTGTAGCACGCATACACCCTCGCCTGGGATCGATAGACGCACTGCCCCAAGTCCGTCTACTCCTCCGCTTTGTATATAGGTGTATACATGTATAGCTCTGATGTACCATATGCGTGTGCACACTTGTGGGGGATAAATAATAGGGACTGGCTCTTTCTCTCTGCCTTCACAATACTTACGTCTCTGAGAGTTTCGATTACTCGACGTTGGAGTAGATCTAAGTAGCCGTGCAACTCATGCGACTGCTGCTGGGATTTTTCTCTGATCTATGTACCAGCACTGATTTTTACGCGAGAAGTTGAGTTTGATAAACATATAGTGCATTCACTTATGTAGCTATGTTCCCAAAGATCCAAAGAGCTTTTTGGTGCACGTTTCATTTGTTGCTCTTCCAGATAATATAATTTCAACCATTTCACGATTTTAAAACATTCCGATCCACACAAATTAATCGTTGCACTTCCAGTCGTTATCTCAATTTTTTCCAGAATTTTCTAACACATACATATGTACGGAGGTAGGAAGATCGACCACCGCCTTCCATAGAATCAGGTACTTATACGCACGATAGTTTGTAAACAATTTGGGTCTTCAGATTGTAACCACGGAAAGGTTATACACATTTTTGATTCACGTCAAAGTTGCACCAAAATGTTCTGCTCTAAAACTTTTGAAATGACGTAAATTTGCGAAATTTCGGACTTTATTGGTGTGGACGTTGGCAACGTGTTATTTCAATTCACTTTTCGCCGCAATACTTTTTGCACGTTAATACGGGGGAGTAATTTTACACGTTGACGTGTGGGTGTAATTTTTCATTAGACTGTAAAAATGTTTCATCTTGTTTAAAATAAGTGCAAATCATGAATCACTCGCCAAAACGGAGTTAAATCACACCAATGCAAATGCGCAGAAAATGTTACAACTTTATATGCTTCAAGTGGGAGTTGAAATAACACATTTGGATTTGCAGTAATATTCTAATGTATCTCCTCCTTGTACGAATCACTCTCTCACTCTCCTTGAGCTTAGGAATCGGGGGAATCTCCCATCGGGCCAACCATTGGACCACGCTGTACAATTCCTTTGTACAAACGCTATAGACTCGAACTGTCGATTCAGGGTGCCAACCTTTTTTTTTGTTTTCCCCCACCTCGTAAAAAAATCCGCACACGAGCAACTGGTGCGGGCAATATTATTCCTACCAAACGAGCTCCTAATCGTATTTATACCAGACTCGACACCTCCAGCGATAATCAACCGACGATAAATTCAAACCCCTCTACAAACAGACGGGCCAAAGTTTGCGAGCTTTTGGCACAAATCCCTTGGAAAACAACAACGAT
Organism: Copidosoma floridanum; assembly: GCF_000648655.2. The sequence continues at coordinate 660,300 of NW_019379577.1, read as the reverse complement.
TTCGCGCTACGTGTATATAAGAGCATGCAAATAGAATCACCGCAAATTCCAGCCAAAACTGCGGACGGCGATCAACACGCGTATAGAGAGAGAGAGAGAGAGAGAGGACACGGTAGAGAAAAGAGAGATGATAACCCTCAACTGTGAAATACTTGAGTAAAATCCTCGCGAGTTTCCTCGCATTTCTCTTTCTCATCCCCCACCCTTATAGACCCAGCTCACACAACGCGAGTGGGAGGGCGTACATACCTATATACAAAAGTGCATCCTAATGGTTATACCGTATAAACACACGTACAATTGGTGTATATGCGTGCGCCTGTCTGTAGGTGTACACATCGCATGTATATTTGATTTATTCAAAGCAAAAGTTGCACAAACTGGCATATCGCCTTCGGTCTGTATATGTTTATATAAACACGTATACCCATACTCTCCCGTCATAGTTTGCCCGAAAGTTCACTCAACTCTCTTGTCTATCCCTATACACACAGTAGGTACATATATATATATATGAATACCTCTTGATTTCACATTATTTCAGTGGCATGCGTGTATATACATACACGGGTTGTTTCGTTTGACGAGAGAGAAGAGAGCAACATGCAGTAGTGTATACATGTAGTGGCTGCGGGTCACTTTTGATCAAGCCATTTCGAAATTGCGCCACTACAAGGCCCGCCTCTGTACCTATATACGCGTATGCGTGTGTTTCGTATTTGGCCGCCGCTGCTATTAGGGGAAATCTGTATTGATTTTGCAACCCAGAGACCGATGCTATACATTATACGCGCACGTTTAAAGAAAATTCACCCTTTTTTTTTTTGTACCGATAGTTAAACAGTTTCGTCCCAACTCCCAATTAATTAAACTGTGCATTATTCTTTCCACAAATGCAGCCTCGCACAAAAGGGGCCCATCTATACAAATGGATCGTCTCTGCCGACAAAATGGGTCAACGCTCCGACGCTGCAAGCCTCTTCAGCCTCGGAGGGCCATTAGTAGGTACACCCACGAACCGGCGGCACAAGAGCGATCTCATTAATCGTGCCCAAATCTCATCAATGTATACGTGCCTCGCATTAGCCTCGCCATACACCTATAGTGCCACGTATATGTGTTACACAATGAGCGCCGGTCTGTCTCGCAAACGAGGAAATGACGTCGATCGGTCGAAGGGGGCCCTTTTTGAAAAGACACGCGTTCATTCACGAGTCCCGCTGCAGCAGAGAGCACGGGCATTTCTCACGGGGATCTAGAACTGGACTCGACTCCGCGATGGTGTCACTGTCTTCCGAACAATCGTCGCGCACACTCATTTTTCACGACCATCGCGCGTCCAGGGCTGCATACAATACAAACTGGGAGGCTCTTTGCCACCCATTAACCACCATCAGGGCTGTACACAACTTGACCGACGTCGACGATCACGTGCGCGGCTGTACATGTATCCAATTGTACGTGTATATTAATCCTTCCCCCCCCCCCCACCCCCGTCTGGCACGACAAGTGACTGGTTAACCGTGCAATGACGCTCTCGAATTCTTTCATTTTATGTATCTCCTCCGATGAAATTGTTCCTGCATTATGGGGAAAATCTTAGGGACAATGGTAATAAACGTAGGTATATATATATAGCTGATGACGACGACGATCCACAATAATATAAATACGGCCAACGTGCGCCTAAAAGTACACGCAACCCCTCCTCTGTGTGTTTCTCTCTCTCCCGTTTTTGTATCCGCAAACTCGGTGACAATCTTCCCGCATTATATCTGTATTATTAGCTTACATCTCGCATTGTGCGGTCAGTTCGTGAGACATCATTTCTATACGTATTATTACCTATACACATCACCGAGTCTGCGTGCTCTACTTACCTATCCCCTCCTCCTCCTCCCTTTTCCTTGGATATACGCGCGTATACGGGATAGGGTGTGTGTGTGAGATACACCGCGTGAGACATTATTAGCCCCCCGGGCGCGTTTACGTAACGAGCCGTGAATGCGAAGATAGACGGCCGTGATAGATATGCCGCAATTAATCGTCCGATGACGACGACGACGATGTGTATAGTAGACGTCAGAGGAGAAATCGTCTGGGATTGACGTGGATGAATATACACCTTATCTGGTGCTTTTTTTTTATTATTTGTCCATCCGCTTGTACAGGGTGGGTCGTCTCTACGCGATGGAATTTGAGTTCGTGCCGGGGAGGAAAGAAGTGGGACTAGACTGCGTGTACAAATAAATGTGTGTACATACATGTAGGGGTAAAAATAGGTGGGAAATCTTATACTTTTACTCGGCAGGTTTTTGACTAATGGCGTGCACGTATTCTTTACTTTTGGTTGATCGATGCTCGTCATACGTGCCGGGAGCGTGATTTAAAAAGTGTTGTGCAACGAAATTACCTTTTTTCGTTGTCCCAGGCTCTGTCCTTGAAACAAAACCACCGTATGTATCGGAAATTGTTTCATCGAGTCACCAACCGTGTCAGCGATGAAAAAAAAAAAAAAAAAAAAAAAAAAAAGCGATGCTAACATTTTTCTACCTTTTACCGTACCCAAATACTTGGTGCAGGCATCCGTTTTAGCGAATAAATTTTGAGCAAACTCGACAATTGTTTTCCAGATGTTCCGGATCAGTCCCGAGTGAAGCGTGAATATGCTCAAAAAAATCTCAGGAACTCTTCGAAAGTAAGATAAGCTGGACTAGCCGATGGCCCCGTTTTTTTGGACAAGCTCGTAAAGAGAGGAAAATCTGCCGGCGCGTAAAAAATAGACTCGCTTGCGAGATACCATCGTGTCCCTTTTTTTTGTACGTATACGTACGTGTGTGTGTGTGTACACTGGCCTTTAGCGATTATTTGACTACAAAGGGAGAGCGGAAGGGCGGGAGGTACCCTATCAAAACCCTATCTTAATGGGATCGACGGAGGGAGTGTGTGCTTTCGCTTCCTCTTTTTTTTTTGTCGTCGTTTCTACCCCCCTATACTTTTCGCTCGTGTTCCACGATGGGGAGTTGTTGCGCGGTGGTTTTGAAGTTGAAGAGCAGGAGGAGGATATCTGGGACTTTTCGCGCTCGGGTAAATCGCGGATATCACTTTTATGTGTGTCGAGGGCCATGGGGTATAGAAAAGCTCGTTAGGGGAGTAGTCCGTGTGGAGGCCGATATTTATTTATTTTTTTTCCAACGCTAGCATATGTGACTTTAAGTACACACTTGGAGGGAAAAGAAGTACAATTGATTGCACCCCCTCGACGAATAATTTCTTTCCAATTTTACCGTCACGAGCCCAAAGTTCAGTATGAATATATATACCCTCGTTAAATATAACCACCGCTTGATAATTCATTGCTCGGTCTCGCCGATAATTATCTCGCGGGACAATTTCCAATCGCGAGCTGCGGAATAATTGATTCACTTCTTCCAATTACACTCGAATACACACAATTTGTTCCGCGGGAGCTCTCTTATTCCCTCGGCGAGAGGAGAGATCCCTCCGCGAGACTTTTTCCACTCTCCCTCTTGGGCCTTATTAAAACTTGCCGATTTTTCTCAATCGACGCCCAAACTCCGCTTATTCTCCCGCGCCAATCGACGAATATCAATTTAAGTTTCTCGATTAATTAAGAAATTGATCCGTGACGCGAGCGCCGGCGCTTCGGGGCTCTGGTGATTAAAAAATTTTCAGCTCCCCGACCGCGCGGTCACGTATACATAATCTACAGAGGAGAAATCGAGGCTCGAGAGGCGAAAAGTCGGACGCGATTATTCCTCCGCCGCGAAAAGAAGGAAGCGTTTCCAAGGGGGATGGAAAAAAATTTGACGCGCGTTTTTCTCGCGAATGGAAGAAAAAAAAATCCACGCTGGTTTTTGCACCCTCGACGGCCCTGACGTAATTTCCGAACTGCCCCGACACACCGCGGCGCGTAATTAGCATGAGAATAATGCCCCTCGCTCTCTCTTAATCAAAACTTTTAAATAAGATTTTTCCACGACCCCGGCCTTTTTTTTTCACCCCCTCTCCCTTCATCTTTTCCTAGAGGAAAATATGCTAATCGGCCCGTAGCGCGACGTCCAACTTCATCTCTTTCTCTTTTGCCCTCGAGCAATTTTTTTTTTAACGAAGCTTGTAAATGAAAACTCGGTCGAGGTGATGTTAGCTCTCGTCCAAGGCACATTTCGCGGACGCGTCGAGTCATACGGTGATTCGTTTGGTTTTCAATATACAAAGCTGTATTTGAATGACAAGATAAACGTATACGGATGAATCACCTGTACGGGACGCCTCCTCATTTAGTAACGACACACATATAGTATTAAAAATCCATTGTGGAGCTTATCTCGTCACACTCCTCGCGATAAGTTTGTGTCCCAACCCGCGATTGTTGCAAAGTTACCGAAACAATTGGTCCACCAACCCGTTCCTACCTGGTAAGACCATTGCATCGAAAACCAGGAAATAATCATACCACTGGCGGCTCCGTAGCAAAAAAAAAAAAAAAAAAAAAAAGAGCGCAAGTATATATTTACGCTATGTACTCTCGAAAGCGAGCAAAATCGCTACGAGTGGGCGACAATGGCTCAAGCGAGAGAGAGGAGCGCAGGCGACATTTATTAGCTCCCTTGTCACGCGTATCAATTCCCGATGCGCTCGTGTATGTGCGCGCCAAGCACGGGGTCGTCACGCTCATAATTTGGGCGTCATTCGATTCTCCACGCTCGCTCGCGGGGCCCTTTCCCGCCGCCGTCGCTCTTGTACGTGCTGTTTGCTCGCCCGGCTTTCTGCGGCTTCTGAAGGCTCCTACAATACACGGCGGGGGCTGCGCTGCGCCCCTGGCGGTAGTGGTGGCGGTGGTTTTTGCTGTCGTGTGGTCCTTTGAATTATTTATTTGCACAGGGGGAGTATTACGTTGGAAACGATCATCCTGATGATTTTCAGTGTTTTGATTCTTTTTTTTTTTTTTTTTTTTCACCAGGGCCATATTAGACTTTCAGGGTGCGTGATTGATCGCTTTAGGGGATCGTTTGAATTAATTTTTCACGCGAATCTGATTGATTGCCGCGCGAGCGATTACTTACCGGGGACAATTATTAAGAGCAATCAGAGGACGTGGTCTTTGTATATTGTCCAAAAAATGGCACGAAATAATATTGTATACTTAAAAGTCGTAGAAATCGATATCGGCCACGTGGATTGGCGGGATCGTCGATTTTCAAATCGGAAATTCTTCTCGACTCCACAAGAGTAGGTGGAGCAGAGGAGAGGGGGAGAGATGACTCTAAAAGATTGCCTCCGCTGCAATTGACAGCGCTACTCCACTTTTGCCTCGTATAATCATTCCGTTCCGTCTATGTGGACGCTACATTGGTACTTTCAAGTTCTTGTGTATTACGTACACGCTCTGTAAGTTTCAGTGCGACCAAACTATGTATGAATAATGAGGGGAAAAAAAGTTTAATATGCAAGTATGGGAGATGGTATTTTCGTGTATTCTCAGAAAATTACCGACGCGGGCAAGACCATCACATGAACGTGGTTAAACGGTCGTAAATCATACGCAGCGATCGAGAAACAGACGGGCGCACAAAAAAGTCACTCCCGAAGAGAGAACCTTCGCATTGTGATGCATATACTAAAAAAAAAAAATTCCCTTTCGTCCGCATTGTCTCATACGCGTTGCATTAAACATTATGCGCGCTTCTCGCGTCTCGACTCGAATAAAGAGCCCTTATACACGCATGTCGTTGCCCAAATTACCATACACGAGCCTTTACAATTTTACCCGAAATGAATGAAAAGAAAAGCGTCGTCGAGCAGAGCGAAAATACGAAGAAAAAGAAAAAAAAAGGCCCACTCAGCGACACACCTGCGTCGCACTGCCCGTAAACGACTCGACAATGAGGAGCGAGAGTTTATCGAGAAGCCTTTGCATTAAACTGTTCGACCGTATAATATTTATATGTATGTATACATATGATGATGCGAGTCGAGTGAAATTTGTCCTCGTTAAGTGACTGCAGGGCTTTTTTTCGAAAAGTGCCGACCGTGTCGCTCATATTGGACCGCCTTTTTCTTTCGTCACGGCGGAGAGGTGTAAAAACGTATTGGGTTCTTGGTGATTAATAATAATAATTTAAAAAAAATAAATAATAACAATGATTTCATTTCACCAGCAAAAAATCGTCCGAAAAGACAAAACGGAAACACACGTCAGCCTCAAAAGAACCGATCGATCGCAATCGGTGGGCCTTTCTTGCTCGCGGCAGTGAGTCACGAGTCGTCTTATCAGCGAGGGACCACGTCACACGTCGGGACGAAAGATAGAATTTATTTTTTCTTGCACCAGAAAAACCTTAAAGTACACGCACGTATTCTGTTACGTATATTCCTCTTGTTACGGAGTGACGCGAACAATACCGGCGATCGCGTTTCAAGCTTAGGAATATTACATTATTCGTTCGAGCCATCGATGTAATGGAAGAATTGCGAAACCGACGGCAGTGATGTCCTTCAGACATTGGCAAAATGGTTGTGCGCGTGGCTTGCGTAATGTCTTTCCTTTTCTCTCTCTCTCTCTCTCTCTCTCTCTCTCTCTCTATTTCTTATTGTTATCGTTTGGATTTTTACATGCGCGGTTTTTTCGCACGGAATATCAGTGGTCGTAAAATCACGTCTTGCCGCAGTCGGTGAAAATCATGAAATTGGCGAAGTGAGGAGATAACTGTATAGTTATTGTACTAAAAAAAAAAAATTAAATGGTAATAATTAATTTAACATTAAGGAAGGGATATTGAATTTCCTTTGTTTTTCACCGCGATGAAAATCTGTAGCTCGGCACTTTGTCCAGTGTATGTATAATAATGGATTCTTGAATTTTCATCAATTCATGGAGCGTTGTCGATGCATCATCCGAAAATGAAACGAAGCAAAGAAAACAAGAGTGAGAGAGAGAGAGAGAAAAAGGACATATTCCCCCATTTCCGGGGTCGGGGGGTGGCGACTTCCATCCGGCAAAAGGCCTAGACGCCGTATACATCGGAAAGCCATATTAGAAGTGGCAAGGAGGGGTGAGGGTATATAGGTACATTCGTCGAGGGATAACACATAGAACCAGAAAGAAAAAAAAAACCAAGAGTGAGACAACCCACCCACACATGGAGAGTGTATAGAAGGGGGGAGGGATGAATCCTGGAGCTTCCTCTTTCGCTCCTATACGGCGATGGTTGTGTGTGTGCACGCATACGTGAAAACGCGGCGCAATCAATAAGACATTCGCGGTGCTCTTTCTCTTAGCTGTTGCTGTTTCTAGCGTCTGGTAGAGTGCGTACATAGTGTGGGTTGCCATACTACGACGTCCAGCGCAGCCCCCATGAATATCTTTCGATAGATTGCACATGGTTTTTTTTTTTTTTTTTTTTCTCTCTCTGGGCACCACGCAAGGGAGAGTCTTGCCACGCGTCCGTGCGGTTAACTTTTTGCGAACGAGAGAGAGAGAGAGAGAGAGACGGGGAGTTCAAGGCGCGCACGCTTCGACGCTCTTTCGCCTCGTTCGCATGGTATGAACTTACATTAGGGGAGTGGGTGCATGATGTATGTATTTTATATGCTCGTGCGTATGCTGGGATGCGGAGAGATTTTCGCTTCTCTTTTTATGGGTCGTGCCAAGGGGAGCTTGGTTTTTACAGTTTTGTTGTTTTAAGCCTTGCCGTACCTATAGTGGATGGAGGGGGTTATGCAGCGGAGGATTTGCAATTTTATTGATTGCGGGATCATATGTTTTATCATGTATCTCATTGGTAAAACTCAGTAACAATCCCATGTCTGTACAGCTACATAGATAAGATTCTATACTAAAAATTCGAAAAAAGTGGTGAGTAAGAAAAAATAAAAAAATAAATTTGATGCTTAATACATTGGCTACGGGTTTTCCGTGTACATATAACACAATGCCAAAGTAGAATAATAAATGATCCTTACTCTGGATCTTGATTTCATTGAAAAAAAAAAAAAAAAAAAAAAAAAGAAAAAGGAAGGGAGTGACGATAAAAATAAATAGTATTCGAGTACCTTGCATCAAACCCTCGAGACGACGACGAGGGCGCGCAAGAACATCACTCATCAAACCCCATCTCGGCAACAGCAGAAGCGGGCGGCTCTCGCGCTAAAGTAGAACACAGAAACTACTCAATCACTTCTCTCTCCGCAATCCATTATTACACATTTGAATATCTCTCCTTCTTTAAGAGATAAAGTGATTTTAGAAAAGGGAGGGAAAAAAAAGCTCTCCGTAAAAGGCGATCGGGCGTTGGATGCGGTGGTCAAGCAGTCTCCGGTAAATCCTGATAAATGAAAGGGGCAAGCGCGCTCTCGTTGTCACTCTCTCTCTCTCTCTCTCTCTCTCTCTTGGTGATAAAAATGCAGAGGAAGAAAAAAAAAGAGGGGAAACGTCACGCGCGCGGCTCTGTCTTTCAAAAATCCGTCTCGAAAGGATGAAAAAGAAAGCCTCCCGTTTTTTGATTGATACACATGACATACGACTCTGGACTTTTGTCCGCGGCTCCTCCTCACATATAGGCATACAACACTAAATCAAAGAGCCGCTTCTGATTTTGATATCCCTCTTTCTCTCGAGCTATCCGCGTTTTAATTCACACAGTACAAAATATGTACACAATGTCCATTCATTAGAACAATAAAACCCATGGCTGACAATATACGCTGCGCATACGTATCCTATCTGCTCGAAATTTACGAGACCGACTGTAAAGTCCAGCCGTGATCCTCTTCTGCACATATTTCCATTCAATGAGACGCGAGCACACACACGCGCGCGTAAACAGAGGGTCAGAGTCCGGCAATTACTTTCGCATGCGCGCTCTATATATTACATACATCGCAGGGCTCGCACGTGCCGGTGGCGATCGTCTTCTTCTTCTGCTCAGCTGGCCGAGTTAACGAGAGAGCCGTATACACCCGATTTCACGATTTATCGACGCTCGCGTCTTTTGTCTTTTACCATCCCTCTCTATTTATTTATTTTTTTTTTTTTTTTCCTGGTGGAAGACGTAGGAGTTATTATCATTGTTTTTTTGCGTAATCGAGTATTGATGTGGCGCAACGCTCGTAATTATCGAATCGCTCACGGCTCGGCGGATTTTATTGCCTCGGCTGCAATGTATAATACACAAACGCGCGCGCGCGCGGTGTCAGATACAGTTTTCCGGGGGCCATTGTTTGCTCCGGCCCTCGTAATGACTTTCTAAACGCTCCTCTTCTCGCCGACCCTTTTTTTTTTAATTTACAGTCGTCGAGGTCGAGGGCCATTTATATAAAACTAAGTACGCGTGGCGAAACGGGAGGGGGATTTATATATATATATATATATATATATATACATGAATTAAATAAAGAAACACGAGGTAACACGACACGCCACGGATGGTAAAATCAGCCGAAAAATCGGGACGAGAGCGTGACATTCGCCAGAGTTTTTTCTCCCCACTCTTTGCCATTGTGCTCGTTTGTCCGGGCCCGCTTTTGTCCTGAAATGCTTTAGTTTTTTTTTTTTTTACCGTACACCTCCTTAGGTCGTCGAACACGTCGCTGTTGCAAGTACCCACCAAGCTCCCATTGTCCGCTTAATTATTCGGTTTTTGTTGCCCGAGATTTCTCGCTGATCCGACGAAAATAACTATATACGTATACGCGGCAGTCGGGCTGCACCGCACGAAAGAACATACAGAACACAGAGGGCATGACTCGGGGGTCCACGTTGTGGGTTTCTCTCTTTCTTTTTTTTTTGTTTCCTCGTTAAACGCCTCGGATTTCGGCCCAACTCATACATTGTTATCCATCGGCAGCAGCGGCGGCGACTGAATCGACGGAATTCGTGAATGCGGGGGGCCCCCGAGATCGTATACACTCCTGCCCTTGCGTTACGTGTATGCTCGTTAATATCGTTCTTAATAATACCTCGGGGGGAGATTAGTTTCTATCAATATCGTCGATGGCCGATGAATGAAGGGCCCGCTCCTCGTTTTGTGAAACCGATACCGTAATTGGGGGGCTTTTGTTGCTGCTGCACACAATATGTTATACAGGTATACCCGTTGTTTGCAAACCGATCGAAAAATCGGCGCAAAAAGGAGAATTAAAAAGAGTATCATATAAATATCTGCTAATACATAATATATTGACGTATGTTGGCTTGTTCAGCAACCCAAATGATTCAATAATACGCGCCGAGGCGTCGTGGTACACGGCAGATGATCCTCTCGGCTGATTAAATCATCCGATCACTGCCAGACCGTCGGAGGAGAGAGTCGACCTTCATCCCCAAACGTTATCTCAGAGCCGAGCTCCCCTCCTCCTTTGCCGGGGAAGAATTTTTTTATCAAATTCATCGCTGGCATCATCGTGTCACGCGCTCGTCCATCTTTCCTCGCCCGAGGGGGCCGCGGGGTGGAAGATCGGCAGCGTTTAATCTCGATTTCGGGGCCGATCGACCCCCGGCCTCCCCCGTCATATCACCGTAGATGCGACTTGACAGCTAGATTCTGGCTAGGCGGGCGAGAAGGGGGGGGGGCAACTGATATGCGCTTGGGGTGCGACGGAGGGGAGGGGGAAGTACAGGACACGCTCGGCAATATGCGAGCGTGACGTTCGCGGATTCTACAACGCGGGTAAGTACGTGCCCTCGGACTAGGCTCTGAATCCAACTCTGAACTCCAAATTGAAATCCTTCGAGAGTCGGACGGATCCTCGTTGTTCGTAAGAATAGTCTAGCTTTGATTTATTCAAAGTCAACGCTCCGGCGTGCATAATTGTACCGTAAATCACTCGATGTTTCCCGGATTCGTCAAAAAAAAATCTCGGGCCGTGTAACAAACCCAGTCGAGCAAAATCGAGAAATGAAAAATAAATCCACACTCGGACGCGTGTATACGTACATATGCACAACGATATTCATATCTCGTCCTCTTGCTTCCTTCGGCCCTTCCTCCACCACGACTCTATACACGCGCGGAGTCTCTCCGCAGTCACACCCTCGTCCAGTTCTCGGTGGCGTCTCTCACCCCCCGGCTCGTGTTTCCCCTCTATCATCGCAACGTCGCGTAGCCGTCAACGTCCCCGGCCCGGGCGGCCAAAGTTTAATGACGTATAAACTATGCGCCGGATTAGCGGAGCCGCTGGCTGGCCTTCGGGGGGCTTATATTTTCCTTCGCACGACCCCTCCCCCTCCCCCCACGTATACACCACTGCACCCTCTTTGGCGCACAACATGATGGCGCTGTGTATATACGAGCCCGCGGGGGTGTCGGTGCCCGTGACGCGACGACGTCGGCCCGATTACGTGCTCACTGGACTGTCCGCCCAATGGCTCCTGGCGAACGAGCTTTCTCTAACTTTTGCTCTGCTCCGTACACTGACGCGTTGTTGTCTACTGTATATGCATCATGCACAGTTGGCCCACGCAAAGTGTTATATATTTATGAGCTGCCGATGCGAGTACGCCGAGTCCTCGTCGTCCTGTGTATATATATAAGTGTTTTGAGAGCTCCGTGTTGCATGGATTGTTTGCTCATACGTACACATACCAACAGGGCACCGAAGATTCGTTGTTGATGCTCGTAAGAGAGGGATATTTCCCTCTGCTCGTACATTTTCGGGAAAACTGTGTGTGGTGGGTGTACATGTGCGGATCGTAAACACCCACTCGAAGCGTCCGCACATCGCGCAAAACATCCCCGTGCACCTGCCGCTGTGTACCCTCTCCCGAGAGAAGAGTGCATATAACTTTTGCCCTCTCCTCTGCTATAGCTCCGGGAGAGCTTTTCTCTCCGCAGCGGCGAAAGAAGAAGAAGAAGAAGAAGAAGGCGTCGCGACTAAAAGCTCCCAGCGAGCGAATAAGGGGAGCCCCGGCAACCTCGTCGTCGTAGCAAAGGGCATCATTCTAATTGCCCCGGACTTCCTTTCATCCCCCTTTGTGCAGCCCCTCCGTCGTCGTCCCACTCGCAAGCGCAAGCTCCGCCGTCGTCGTCGGAGAGTATTCTGGGACAGAGGGAGTAAGAGGGGGGGGGCTCTAAGTCATTTCTACGATTAATTTTTCCTTCCAATTTGCACGCGGCAGTAATTAAGGGAACCCCGGGAGGAAGCCCGCGCGCGGCGGTACATCATTCGAGGAGAGCGACTGCGGGGGAGGGGGATCGTCGTCGCTATTTAAGTAGACTACTGCGCAACAGAGATAGAGGGAGTTCTCGGTTTTTTATTCTTCTTCCATACTTTTTTTTTTTTTTTTCAACTTTACTCGTCTCGACTCTGCTTCTCTTTTTTTTTTTTTTTTTTTTTTCCTTTTTTTTTTTTTTNTTTTTTTTTTTTTTTTTTTTTTTTTTTTTTTTTTTCTTTTCCTTTATTCGCTGTGACCTACAATATACTGGGAGTTCGTTTAGGAAGATGACGACGACGGAAGGGGGGAGAAATTGAGTTGGAGTGAAATTGTTTGTCCGGCGAGCGGAAGGCACTTTAAGTAATGCCTTCCACTGTATACGTGTGTAGGTATATATACATCGTCGCCGAGTATTTCTGCGACTTCTCCTCTTGCAGCAGCAACTTTGGGTCATGAAATGACTTTTTAGGAATTATTAGCGACGCTCTCTGCTTCGGTCCTCTTTTTTCCCCCCTCATTCGCCTTTTGTCGCTCCTCGTCTTCGGAATGGAAAAAACGCTTCCATCTGCATTTTCGTTCTATATATGTGCATTTATCTTTAAAAGTGCAAATAGCGAATCTTTTACGCGTCAGCCAATAACCCGGTGCTGAGAAATAATTTCCTCGAAGGTGAGCGCCTACGTGTATAAATATATGCGTGGACAAAGTAATGAAAGTACGTACAGCGGCAAGGAGTTACGTACACGTATAACGTTCGCAGGGGGATGCGCGAGCGTATAAACCTTGGGAAAACAATGGCGAACGTTTCCGCCGGAGGAGCGCGAGCTGAAATTGATGCGTATTTCACGCTCCCTTTCCAAGGACCTTGGTAATTTAGCTTTTATTGGTGTGCCTCTCGCGCCCGGCCTTGGCTGTCTTTTCTGTTTTGCGTAATCGATGGGATTAGTTTCAGGACCCTACAGGGGGGGGTTGTTTTTTTCCAAAATAATGGTACAAATCTTTTTGCAATTAAAAGTTGGGCAAGAGATTCATTTAGCGATACAGAAATTAATTCTCATCTACTGTACATGTTTTACATTACTTTTAATTAAAAAAAAAAAACAAAAAAAAAAACCAGAAGCTCTACCTTGACAACAAGCTCTTTTTGTCACAGTCTAAGGATCTTGGGCGTGCTTTTAATTTTCAAAATTCAAGTTGAGGCAGTGCTCGACACGATTTTTCCAAAATTCATCCGCAAGACAGATAAAACAGCGTGCAACGTCGCTAATATGAAACTCAAAGTCTTTTGGCAAATGCCAACCCGTACGAAATACAACTGCATTCTCTCTTCAAATCGAAAAATGATCAATTTCGCGTGTGTACATAGGTATGGAAAAAAACAAAAATCTTACACGCGCGTCGCAGATGCTGATGGAAGGGGTGGGACGGCCCTCTCCTCGTGAGGTGTTTAATAAAGATAATGTCCTAGATATAGGGCCAGGGAACTTGCCCCCGCGCTCCCATTCAGGAGCTCTTCTCTCTCCGCTGAATGCGCCGAATGCTTTTTCTCCTCGCCGCTCGCCCACATGTATATACACCCATATAAATATACACTTTTGCTAGTTCCTACTACTTCTGTCTCTGCTCTCCATTTTTTTCGTTCCCTTCGTCGCTCCACTCTCTCTCCCCCCCCTTTTTTTTATTTTCCACCGAGGCATCTCCACCTTCCGCGAGTCTTCTCTTCCTCTCATATTTTCTTTCATTCCCTCGGTCTCTCGCCAGATATCTTCCTCCTCTTTCGCGCATTTTTACCCCGGCTTAACCCCCGGTCGCTTGTAATTTCGCAGATAAACTCCCGACCCACCCCCCATCCTTCCTTTCTCTTCCTCTTGAGCGCGTGTATTTTTCACTGTCTATTTGCCGCCGCTACTACTGCTGATGTGCTCTTTGCGCCACCAGTATATGCGCTGCTTATCGCTCGCGTACACATGATATCTCGCGGGTGCGGATGAACGAGCGAAGTACGCAAGAGGGATTTCTTTTTTTTTTTTTTCTTTTCATGAAATTTCACACTGGAAACGATAATTCTCGCGCGCGAATACATCATTTACCTCAAGACCGAAATTTCGCCCCACGTCCCGTTGCAACAAGTTTGCATATTCGTCTCTCATCCCCTATGTACTTTCTTCCGGGCAATGAAGAGGCTAATTACTCATGTATATATACCAATCGTCATGTGTATATATAT
>NW_019379577.1:601203-645851 GCF_000648655.2 Copidosoma floridanum | reverse complement strand
TATATTCATAACCCCGACTCTCCCCCCCCTACTGCCGCTCTTTCCAAGCGTACTCGAGCATTTTCAAAGAAAAAGCATCGCCGGGGCCACGCGTAGGTAAACATTTTTAATCATCCGGAATCTTCCACCCAACCCCCAAATATATCCCTGCATATTGAAGATGTATATATAATACCCAGACGAAGAAGCAGCGAAGCCGCAAAACGGGCCAGCGAAAGTCGAGTCTTTTTCCTCCTGTACATGTATATAAATGTATACATATATATAGGTGCGCGCCGAAAAATAAAAGGGTAGCGGAAAACCGCGATGCGCTCCTCCGGTGCCATATACGTGTGTATAGGGTGAAAGGGCTGCAAGGGCGTACCCTAGCACAGTCGGGCCTTTCTGTCTGTTGCATCGGCCGAAAGGTGCACGGTATAGGCAAGGGAGCAATAATGGATACCACAATGGCGGCCGAGCTGCCTTTTAAAGTCGCGGCGATCCGTCGAGCCCATAGTAAATGTATATATATATATATACACGTACAAGCCAACACGGAGTACGTATATACTTGGATGCACGTACTCGAAAGGGAGATGATAGTACGGATGGAGCTTGCAGAAATGAAATGACAAGGTGAGAGAGAGAGAGAGAGTTGGGGGTTGCAGAGGAGTAGGTGAGTACGTGAGCACTGGAGCTCATCAACTAATGGTCCGCACCGGAACTTTTACTGTATCCATCCCTCCCTCCAGCCCCTTGCCCCACGTGCTCGCTTCTCCTCACTTGATACACGTGCACAACGACTCGTCCGCTCTTTTTGAGGACTACTTGTCCACGATACGTGTGTGGATCGAAGAGAGAGACCACACTGCTAGATCGATGGGAAAATAATTGAATATGCTTACGACCAAAAGTTTCGCGTGATTATTTGGTTATTAGTTGAATTCACACGTGAAAGTACGACTGATGTATACATTACCTATTTGTTAGTAGGGGCCAAACGTTTGACTGTACAACTTGCGGTGTGTATGTTCTGTATGGAAAATTAGGTGCCGTACCACAAAAAAGGGGGTTGGATTTTTCGGCAAAACATTTCATCTTGAAATTTCGCAACTCTTGTACGTCCATGTGCAAACGTCGTATGCGAAATAAGAAAGCCCAGCAGAGGGTAGCTCGTACGGTGAAAGACAGATAGAGAGAGAGAGAGAGAGAGAGAGCGGGTGTATATGAAATCGGAAGGAAGGATTCGCATAAATCCAGAGCAGCCGGGAGCCCCAGGGGCCGGCAGTATATAGTATATATTGTATACACCCTATACGTATACGGCAGTGGCCCTTCACCCTCACGTCCCGGGCGCGGACCATGAATATTGATCATCCTCGAACGCCACTCTCCTCCTGCCCCCTGCACGTATATGTATATACTCTTATCGCATCGCTTCCTTTTCTCTCTTTCTTTCGCGTCATCTCCTCCCACCTCCCCCCGTTCCGCGGGTTGATCCGTGCTTTTACTTCGTCATTTTCCTCCACGAGTATATTTATGTATATGCGTGTGTGTGTGTATATATATCGGGAGAATAAGGAGCCCTCCCTTTCGCCCAGTCATATTGTCGCTCCGACAGAGTCTAGCGCTCCGCTTTCATTACACCGTCGCGCTCGGGATTTCTTCCTCGGTGGGAATAAGAAGCCGATGCCGGCGGCTACGGGGAGCAAAGGATTTTCGGGACGGAGGGTTTCTCCGTCTGTTTGTTCTTGGCTTATAATACGTACCACCGGCTTCCTTCCCCGGACTCTAAATTTGACGCGCGAGGGAGTTTTATTTTTATTTCTATTTTTATTATTACTCCCGGGGAGGAATTTGTTTCGCTCATCACGAGCTTTTCATCGGCGTGTATGTTTATGTATGTACCGAAGTGTGGAGAATTTCATTTTATTTTGATTCTTTTTTTTTTTTTCTTTATGTAAGTACGGTGTGTCTCTTTTGCGCACACAACGCGCTTTTTTATTACCATCCCCATCGCGAAGGGGCAAAAGAAAACGCGCGCTTCTCTCTATTTGCGCTCGACTTTATCTTGACGCGATCTAGTTATGCCAGGCACGATCCGTTCGCTCGTGCGGTGCAGTGCTCGTCCGACCGGTCGTTGAATACCACGCGCCAAGTATATGGGAAGGGATTTTCTCCTCGCTGCGCTTCGAGCCACCAAAACGGAAGCTCTTCTGAAGTTCCCTCCGCGTGTTGTGTGCAAAAGAAAAAATTTATTTTATTTTTTTTTTTTTTTATTCTTCCCTGCAAACGAATGCGCTCTCGACTGGTGTACCGAAAGCACAACTTTTTTTTTCTTTCTCTTTCAGTGAATATATTTCACGGATGTTCGATGTAAGGGCACAGTCGAAGTAGATTAAACAGAGATTTGGTCAGACGAGCGAAGCGTGCACGCACGTATAGTGTACATACATGGCATGCGAGCGTCGCAAATTAATGTGCAGAGCGTAAAAGCATCGGCCATCATTTAACTTGTTCCCTCGAAATGGAGGTAATTTGAAGAATAAGATAAAGAGACGGCTGGGTAATAAATACGGGGAGGAAAGGCAGCTCGAAGCCCAAGGGTGGAGATGATGGTGTGGAGTGGAGAGAGAGAAAGCCCGAGCTTTCGAGAAAGAGAGATGGAGATTCATTTACGAGCCGAGAGAGAGAGAGAGAGAAGAGGAAGGTCAGCGCGAGGGTCGGGCGAAGAAGGGAGATGAATGATGGGAATATAATGACGAAGCCTCCGCTAATTCTACCTCACCCCGAGCTTTGGCAGTCGTCGTTTTTCTCTTTCCCGCATTACCGGCGTTATTATGTTTATCTCTCCCCCCCTCTCTCTCTCGCTTTCTCGAATCTTTTTTCCGTGTGTATGCTGCCCTCTATTTCCAGTCTTCCTTCCGAACTCTTCGCCTCGCGTTTTCGAGCTTATTATGCGCTTGTGTGGCTGTAACGCAATAACTAAACTATAAATTGTGGAAAATAAATAAAAATCAGCAACTCTATATTAATAATTAGCACAGGTCAGTCGGTACAACGTATACTGCGTGTATGCATCTTATCGCGGCCTGTACGTTTAGGACATACTTACTGCAATTGATTGAATTGTTCGTGTAAAAAAGAGTGGCATAGTCTATTAGAAGAAGTCAAAGTTATATGGAGCCGACAGATTTGTCGTCTGGAGCCTCTGTATTATAACAAAACTTTTCGTGCTTGCGGAACGAAAGTACTCCATTTTCTTTACTTTTCCTTCCTGTATACATTACGTAATGTACTATTATTATTAAGGTGTTGGAATTACTGAATAATAAATTCAATTGATCACTTTGACTGATTTTGTTCCATGTCAAAAAATACTTGTGTACTAAAAATTTAGAGATAAAAGTAACATCAAATTGGAAGTAAATTATTAACATGTAAATAACTGGAATTTACCAGCAAACGAATAAAAATACAAAGTCTGTACAAAAATTACAAATCAATAATTTGTGACTGTGATTTATGTTTATTCAGTTACTTCTCGGTCCACTAATTGAATTCCGTTCATTACTGAAGATTGTGAATTATTGTAAAAAATGTCGTTGGGCAACGAAATCGATTTAATGTTTTTCAATGAAAAAAACAACTTTAGCAATCATTGTAGTGGCAAAAAAAAAAAAAAAAAAAAAAACGTAAAAAACAAATATAAGGTGGTAAATATTTCGACCCAGCATTATTTCGTTTCATGGGGAAAAGCTCGCAGGATACGTCATAAGCTCGAGGGTGGACCTCCGCACAGTTTAAGTCCCGGGGATTAATAACGCGCCCAATACCGCCGTGTCGCCAACGTCGCCATGACAACGCGGGCCACGAGTGCCGAGCAAAAAGTGTACACGTATATATGCGCACTACAACGCGGGTGTGTCTCCGATCGGTCGTTTAATGCCTCTTTAGCCGCAAAGTTGACTCGGCTGTTTCAGCTCGAGTGGCAGGGTGTGGGGTCGAAATTTATGAATGAAAGTTTTATTGCGGCCGCCTTGAGATACCCGGCGATACAGCGATTAAAGTTGTTGCGAAACAACGACGCCGGATACGAGCAAAGGGGTGAAGTTTAAAAGTTTTTTTTTTTCTTTTCATTTTGTACTTTTATTTATCTTCGGGGGATGGTTTAACGGGTTAACAGGGGCCACTGGAGTTTACGCGAGCTTTTGAGGCTTGAATTATCGTTGCGAGGCGCTTCGCTTAATTTTGTTCGAGAACTTTTTCTTCTTCTAATAGTCAAAATAAATACAGGGCTCATACTCGATCAGGTGTTGAAAAAGGAACAGAGCGAAGAGATCATGATTCTCGCGCCGTTTTTTTTTTAGCCGGTGTGTTTGGTTAGGGAAGCGGTAAATAATAGAAAAGTCTTTGACAGCTCGCCGAGGCTAGACTCGATAAATAACGCGGGTACGACTTCAACTTTTTATGCATTTTCCTCCGATGCACGTGAACGCTGTATCATATGCATAAATGCGCGCACGAGGTGAGGAAGGAAAAAAAAAACTGACGCGTGTGCTGAACTTTTTCTTTCCTGCTTATACGGGCGTACGATTTATCGGCAAACTCGTATTTAGCATGTGACAATTGTTGCGGAAAATTCCAATGTTATTGAAACTTTTTTTTTTTTTTTTTTTTTAAAGGCAAATATCACTCTATTTGACGTGTTCGGACGTATCGAACGGGAAATTTGAAAATACCAATCGTGACATCGGTCGCAAATGAAAGGTGATTAATATATCTTTCGTATCGGAAACGCGAGAAAAGCACGTCAAGTATTTTCTAATAAACGTCAAAGCTAAAAATTATAAAGTTTCTCGCGACAAATACATCAATTGGTTCATTTGAAACCTTGGATGATTAAATAAATTACGTTTTCCGTAGCGGTAATACAACAATTAGTAAAATCATCAAGAATTCAATATCCCGAAAATTCACCATTCAAAGCCTTGTTTGATTTCAATTAAAATTGAAATTGCTCTTGAAAAATCAATCTCCCGGCGGGTCACACAATAGCTCCCCAAGTAACAATGTGTGCGAGTACACAGAGCCGTATAATAAATACTCGGCGCGAGTATGGACGGGTTCTCGCGTCGAAAAAGGTTTTCCGCGTTGATTTTTCGAAATACCAGAAAAGCCACGGGTACAGAGTCCGCGTGGCGGGTAAAGCAAAGCAAGTCAAGGGAGCGAAAAAAGACGAATGACGCCAAAGTAAATCGCAGGTGTGCACACACACACATATATATGCTTGTGCACGCGCGGTATAAAGGAGAGAGAATTATATTGGAAAATCGAGAAAAAGAGCCTCGAAGGCTGGGGAAGTGACGGAGGATAAAACAAACACAGGAGAGAGAGACAGAAGAGAGTCGAGAGCCCGAATGGTACAGAGTGAAACAAAAAAAAAAAAAAAAAAAAAGAGGAGGGACGAAGAAGAGAGGGACATAAAGAACGAAGCGAGGCGGAGCGAAAAAATCGGGGATAGGGCAGGGCGTCGAGTGCAGAAGAGAGTCGCGGGCTTCATGAATATTTGAGGCGATATTCCGTGTGCTGGCTTTTCCCTATTTTTTTTCTTCTTCTTTTTTTTTTTTTTTTTTTTTTTATACTCTTTTCATTCGTACGTATACGTTCGTCCAACGTGCGCACGCGAGTACCGAGAGAATCGCCGTTTTCGCGATTTATCGCTGACCTGAGAGAAAGCGAGCGAGCGTGTACTACGAGCCAGCGCGCGAAGCCCTTTTCCCTCACCGATGTGTATTCTCTCCCCCCCCCTTTTTTAAAATTATTTTTATTTTTTTACTTCTGTACAGCAACGGCGGTACATTTTTTTTCAGCCCTTCCAGTGGAGGGAACGAACGGTGTGTAAATATATAGGCATGCAAGCGAGGTGGTTGTGACTTTTTTAGCGAGAGCGAAAATTGACTGAGCACTTTTATTTACTGCTTGATTTGCAGGCTGCCGGTGTGTATACGCGCACTCGCATGCTGTTCTCGACTGCGTGTACATGAGCGAATGTTTGCTCTGAGCTGAATTCTTTCTCATTCTCTTTTTCTTTTTTTTTTTTTTCGTTCTCGGAAAATTCGCGAGTACTGTAATATTATACAAGAGCTTGTTGATCAATGCTACGGTGCTCCGGTGATTGTATTCGTATGATAAATATTTGATGCCTCCCTTCTTTGTTATTCGAGTAGATTGTGCTTGGGGAAAAAAAAAAGTTTTTAGTGAAAGTTTTCAATTAAATTACAATCGCGGGTGACAATAATGGGCTATTTTTTTCCTAGAAATCCGATAAACATCCGACAATGCGTATCGAGAGATCCACTTTGTATTGTACACTGCGTCTGAAATCCAATTCGCAGGTACGCCGATGGGTAATAAATTTAATATCCATCCGAGACTCCTTAATAACAAAACGAAGGTGTCTCTCTCTGTCGAATACAGAATTCTTGGCGCACCGACTGACTGACACAGCTGCATTTTCATTCCTGTTTCTATTCGATACATGCAAGTATATATAGATTTTTCATAAGTATATACGGGATATCATACATTGACGTTTCGTGAAAGAAAAATGCGACCTGTTGAGAGTTATGGCGCTCAATGCACGTGCATGTATCTACACTTACTTAAAAATATTTTTTTATCACTTCTATCGAATCTTGTACAGTGCAAAAGAGACAAGGACACTTTATATGATATGGAGCGTCGTATTTTTACTGAGATGTGGGATGAGTTTTTTTTACATTTGTTGAGCAATTATTGTAACCCTTTCTTTAAGAAAATATGTTGTGTGATGTACGTTGCATGAAAATACTTATTTTAAAAAAATGACAATGAGAAATCGAGAATATTGATAGCAATCTACAGTATATTTAAAAGCTCAAGATGTATGCTTGTATTTTCTTTACGTTTAACAAAACAGCAGCGGCAACGCGACAAATCGACTTCCCGATTTTCACATCAGTCCGTACTGAATCGTAACAACTGTACCCAGCCTCATCTAAATATCAAAGCTACGTGTAAAAATCTCGCCGAGGGCATATTATGCATATAGGGTACAAGCAAAACCGTTGGGTTTGGTGCAAGGACGTAAAGCCGATATAATTTGTGAAAAACACGACAATTAAATTTTCGTTCTCTGGCAGTCATTAAATCCCCGATCGATGAACGAGGGCATGAATCGAGCCGACGCCCAAGAAGCAGAGCTCCGCGTGTAGAAGCTTCCGGAGGAGGGCGTCGCGCATAGCCGGAAGTGCGTCTAATGCATCCTATACGGCTCGCACGCGTCGTCGTCCCTTTCTTTTCGCTTCCTGTAGGTGCGCCCATACACGCATGTACCGAGAGTCGTCCGTGAAGAAGGACACATCATGCACGGGGGAGTCTGCGGGTGTATGGGAAAAGGCTGTCTCGCCGAGCATCAGCGAAAATAATGGATCCTGCAGCTCTGGCGGGGCCAAGGGATTACCAGTTGTAATGCGCGGTCAGACGTGGAAATGTTGCATAAAATTGATGCGTGAGAAAAAAAAAAGCAAATTGTTGCTTCGTAAATCGTTTTATTGCGAGCTGATTGTAAAATATTTTACTGTGAGCTGCATGTTGTACATATGCCAAAAATCAACCAAGTTGTCCATGAAGTGAAAGAAAAATCCATCGGATCTAGGGTCCCACGTCAACTGACTCGAGGGACCAAAGATTGGCCATATGGTGAGAGGTGCGGAGGGCCAATCGGCTCGGCCGGCCCTTTGTCTTTCGAGATTGGTCGGCTCATTGTTTCAAGGGAGGCGCTGCTACACCGCACGCATGCGCGTAGGAGGGCCTTACTCCCACAGCCGGCCTACGAGTCAACCCACGATCTCTTTTCCTCCTCGCCGCTTGGCTTCCTTGAGAAAGACGCGGTGTATACAAGTGGGTATCACGTAGGCGTCTATAGGGCTCACAACACACAGATACTCGTACGTTACGCTGGTATTTCCCTCGAGACCGTGAGACGGTTTTCCCGATGTAGGCAGTCTTTTTCTTGTTTCCAAAAAAGAGGCTTTCCGCGTGACAGAACACTGCTGTACATGTATATATATATTTTTTTTTTTTTAATTTCGGGCGCCAAGATGTATGTATAATCTTGAAGGTTCAATCAACCAGCTGATTTTTCGAGAAGTAATTTTCGAAATGACGCGAGTACACTCGCGTCTACCTGCCGGCAAGTCTCCGAGGTTTAATTTGGAGATACGAGTGTTTAATTTCGAAAGTGAGAGCTAGATGGTGCAATTTTTTTCTTTACTTTTCACAACGTAGGCAGACACTCGTACATTTTTATATTTCATACGAAATTCTGTGCACGACATTTTTCACTTTAATTACCGGATTGAAGGAATACAGTGTCATGTCTCTTGTACAGACTGTCATGCGGTGGTGAAAATAATTTTCTCAAAACTCGTCAACCGAAATTAAATATTCAGCAATCGTATGGTCACAAGCCAAGAGAGAAGAATAAAAATCACACATATACACACGCACATCATCCGAAATCCCGGTAATTTCACGAAAACCCTTGGATCTGGGAGCCGAGTATACCTTCCAAACCCTCCTCGTCTCCTTACACGTGCAGGCGTCCACAGTGATGTCCAAGTCCTCTCCAAGTCCCGATAATGGAAAAGTAGCTCCTTCGTTGCAGGTACGGGTAAAAAAAAAAAAAAAAAGAAGCAAAATCCGCACACGGTCCTCCTGCCGGCGGCTAAATCGATAATCGCGGCTGTCGTCGACGTCCGTAAAACTGGTCCTGAAAAGCATCAGGATGCAGCTTAGGCTCCCTCTCGGAGGCTTATTAGCGAAAAATCCCCGCGGCGCGAGAGGAAAACCTCTCCTCCGTCTCCTTTCACCTGCCCTTCTTCAAAAAGGCCGCGTGCGCGCTTTTTTTTTTTTTTTTTTTTTTTTCTTCTTCCTCTCTCCTTCTAATCGCCTGCATTGTGGCTGACTACGGTGCGCGAAACGAATGCGTTGTGTGCTTGTTGGAAAAAAGAAAAAAGGTGGCCGTACTGCTTGTCGCTTGCTGCTGCGCTGGATACACCGAGTTGTACGATGGTCAGCGATTTTTTTTTTTTTTTAAGGGTGAGAGGAGAGTGTTTCCTTTCTTTAGATCTTTTTTTCTAGGTTTTCCAAAGAATCGAGTGCGCCTGCGGACAAATCGTTTTTCACGCACGCGTTGCGAAATAGAGGGGCTTAGGGGTTGATGTGTACAGTATGGATGATGGGCGGTGCCACACACGTTGTTCATCGAAGGTTTAATTGGTTTTTTTAGGTTCAGTGGGGACTCGCAAAAGGGTTACCTGTACGGTTCGCATTGGAAAACTGGTGATTTTACGTTTGGGGGATTTTATGTGGAAATCGATGTATATTTAACCCTGTAACGTTGCTAATTATCCGTTGATTACGCAAGACTACAAGGAGAAAAGCAATTTTTGCGAGAACGGCAAAATATGGTTTTTTAGTCGCTGAACATGAACCCATTGTCCAAACTAATTTTTTCAATGACTTCGGGTGCATCACATAACATTACCTCCGGTTGAGAGTTTGCAAATAAGTCTCGTAAAACTAAAATTATTAGGAAAAAAGAAATTTTTTACGTTTGATGTTATTATTGTCTCTATGGTAATTTAAATTTGCATGAAAGCAAGTTAACCGAGAAGAAATACATCATATTATCATAATCATACCATTAATATCGAACAAAAATTGAAATTAAAAAAAAAAAGATACCATATGCGTATATTGTTTTGAATCATTACTGAATTTTTAAAATTTGTTCATTATCAATGAAAGCCACACTATTTTTTTCTGTGCATCTTCATCATTGTACGATTTTTAATACTTGAACTTAATTAGGCTTCAAAAATTGACTCATCTTCTCACCACATGTACATACAGTGTTACACCTTCCTGTACAGCATTTATGGAAAAAAGTGCCTCAATAAAGATTATTTCGGTTAGATTATATCGACAATATGAGGTATAGATGAGATAAAGAATCCGAAACAGTTGGTGAAATTGTAAAATAATCTTCATATATATATCTTTATTGAATCAAGCGAATATAACTTGTCGCTGTATCTATTGGTGTCGAATATTTTTGGTAAATTTGTTGGAAATTTTTTTTCTTCTCCCAAAAGTTGTCCACTATGATTGCCCAGTCAAACCGATAGAGCCACAATGCAACAGGACAATTTTTCGGCCTCTGGACACGTTTTTTTTTTTTCCCCTCCAAGGCGTCCTCTGCTCCTTTCGAGCAACTCCTCAACAACCTCCACCTCGACGTCTCTATTCCCCTCGTCTCCTTCCCCGTCACGCTCTTTGACTCTCCGTCATGCATTTCCGACACCTCCCACGAGTTCCATTTCGTTTCGGCGTGACGCACCGCTGAAAGATCCCCTGACAAAGGAGTCCCTAATATATTACGCTTATTAATACTTCTTCGCTCGACTCTTTATCCTTTCATCCTCACGTCTCTCTCTTGCTCGTGCACGCACGAATTTCCAAGGAGAGGTTCCGGATATCGCCCGAGTGAACCAACCATATAGATGCGCGCCGTTGCTTTCAAAGCCCGATTGACCCGCCGTTCGTTCATCCCCCCCAAAGCGTTTCACAATCATCAGGTACTTTGGTGGTAAACAAAAATCCGTGCTGCTGCGAAAGTATGAATTTCACGGCCCCACAATCAATTTTACGCCTACCAAGAATGCCCCCGAAGCAGCGTAAACTCGATTCGCAGCCACCACGTACGCATACTCTTCCAAAACTTCTGATTCCTCCGCGCGTAACGGGCCCGAGCAATTTAGAAAGAGATAGTCCGACACACGCATAGTTACAGCACGGAACAATCCCACCTTCTCAACTCTATCTCTCTCTCTTGCGCGCGCGACCTGTCCTCCCAAAGTCCAAAGACACTCCTGACAAAGGCTCCCCGTGTAATATATTACCCTTATTAATGCCTTTTCTCTTCCCGTTCCACGCGCCCGCTTGTTTTCAACGCCCTCGTAAAGTCACTCGGAGAAATATTAGTTATGCCAATGCTAAAAAGGGTTGAAGGGACTCGTGCATCTATACATATATATATACGTATTATTGTAACACGCCAGGAGAATTTTGACGAGAGAAAGGTATGCGCGACGCCTTCGATTTACAAATGGGCACGACCATACACTCACGTAAGACTTTTTTTTTTTTTTTTCAAGGGCGCTGCAGTCCCTGGCCCGGGCCGGTCCATTCAACGGAAAAATTCGAGCCAATAGGCACGACGACGACAGGTTTTTTTCAATCCCTCTCTGTCTATTTTCTCAATTTCAATTGATCTACCCCCTCTTGCCTTTTCTTTCTTTTCTATCGACAGTGTTTTCTCATTTTCGCGAAACCCTCACCCGTTTTTTCCTCTGCCGAATTTTTTCTTCCCACCCACACACCCACCGGCTCCTCTTTCTTTCGCTCGCCTTTCACCTTCCGAAATAATAAATGTACACCGCGGCTTTAAAACCTCGCTTCTCGCTGTTCCCAATTCATATCGCATTTCGCATTCGGCAGTGTGTGCCAACCCGCACAATGGTTCTTGCGTGCCCCTCTCTCCACTTCATTCTTCTTCGTCATTTTTATCCCTCCTTTTTTTTTTTTTTTTTTTATTTATTCACCAATTCGGTTGTGTGCATAATTAGCCCCCTTTGCTGAAGCGTTTACATTTACACGCCGATTTTTCGCACCATTGTTCCGCGCACGCTCAATTCAATCCGAGTCGGGGGTGCACAGCGTTACTTTTGCCACCGAAAAAAAAAAAAAAAAAAACAATCACCAGACTGCTTCGAGTGAGCTGCTTAGAAAGCAAAGAAAGCCAAGCTCGATCGTTGGGCGGCGATTTCCTGCTTGGCGCGTGGGTGGCTGGACCATACGACGATAGCTCGACAATGCCGCGATAAAGTATAATAAGCTCCTCGTCGCTCGTTAACCTGGGGGCACACGCGGCTAAGTCTCTGCTGCTGGTGTGGCACTATAAACAACCACGAGCCCGCGGGGCTGACAATGTTTGCGGAGTTGCGGGCTCGGGTGGCTTTTATTCGCGCGATGTTTATCGCTTTTGCTTCGATAATACGTGTAAGTGTGTGCGTACGCCTATAATCCCCGTACCTGCAGCCTCCTGTTTTCTAAGCGTTTTAAGGGAGTTGAAGGGTATATATTGGAGGGGCTTTGACTTGTTTGGCTTTTGCACGCTGCTGCTAACAAGGCTATTTAGTCGTGTCAAAGATACGCGGCTGATTATGGGTGCATTACCTACATATACATATGCGTCGTGCATGTTTTATACATGTATACGTACACCTTTTGAAATGAAAAAATACAGGGGGCAAGACATATTGTTACGTGTGCGGATTGATCGAGGGGTTTAACGCGTGATTAAATCGCTTTACACGCGCAGCTACGCGAGTTGGGTCTGTTTGTCATTTTTCTTTTTTATTGTTTTAATCCAACATTACTGGTTGGAAACTTTAAATAAAACAAATAGTAATGGGCATTAAGATAGTGGTAGTCTTATACGTTGCAAACACGAGTTGTATGTTTATTAGTACATTTATTTATTTTGTGTATATTTATTTTTTGTGAATTTTAATAAGTTGTTTAGGATGAATAAAAGTTATTTCCTTCCATATCGTTTTCGAAGTATAGAGGACATGTACGTTTGTTTCAGTGCAAGCTAGAGGGTAAAAACAATATATCTCGCAGTAAACAACTTTTGGAGAAAAAAAACTGGTGGAAAAAAAAACATCTCGCGGACACATTGCGTTCACGCGGCACGTCGCGGTGCAACAACAAATTAGTATCACCCAAAGCGGTCCGCCGCTCTTTTTTTTTAATAAGTCGTCACGAAAAACCGTATACACACAGGCCCTCGTACATGAAATGAAAGAGCGCGCGTATACGTACACATACATACATGCCCGTACACGGTGTCGAAATTCCATAAAGAGCGTCGTCGTCGTCGTCTCCGCGCGTTCATTACTCTTCTTCTCCCTCCGTACCTCTCATTCTGTTGCTTGCGGAACGTTTTTCAAGTCGACGCAAGATTATCCTACTCTCATATTTCATATCACGTACACGTCCGCTGCTTATTATTATTTTTTTTTTTTTCATTCTCCTCTCGCTTCCTCTATTATACGCGCATATATACGTCGTTCGGACGGACGAATGGACGCCGGCACACCGCTCATCACGAAGGCTGACTCATTTACGCTAATTTAGGAATAATCTCGGTCCTCTTGATCATCACCATCATCATCGTCCTCGTCGTCTCGGTGGTGATTGTCGTTGCGCGATGCTCTAATCGACGTGGAGATTGCGTGACGGCTTCATTTTTTTTTTTTTCTCACTTTTGGATTAATAATAGTGCACCGGCTCCAAGGTGTGAATTCGCCCCGGGCCGAGGAAGTCCACGCGTACACACTTGATCCATCGCCATCGATCTTCTAATTGTATACGTTGCTCTCGTGGACTACATGCGTTTTACAAATTAATCTTGTCTTGAATCATCGCTTTTACTCTTAAAAAAAAAAAAAAAAAAAAAAAGTCCGAGTCGATATACTCCCCTCCTCGAAAAATAATCATCGCGAAACCTCCCCCCGTCTATACGCCCAAAGAGATTAGTTCGAAGAAGAAGACCCGCAGAACCCGGCATGTTACGTGAGAGGGAGCAGTGGATCTCCCGTGGCGCGGAGGCAAATTAATAGTAATGAAAATTGGTTATCAGAGTCGAAACGGGACCACTGCCGCGCTCGTCGCGACATCAGCGGCACCGAGGCGCGTAATATCCCGCGTACACGCGCGTACACATCAGAGCCCGGGATGCCGAATTGGGAGGGAAGCCGGATCACGTTGACACAAAGCGCCCGTAATCCGTTTATCTTCTCCCCGTGTGGAGCGCGCGGGGATGATGATTCGTCTGGAGCTCTCGGGCGTATTATGTATCGTATGTGCGTGTGTGTGTGTGTGTGCACTTGGAGGCTACGGCCGAATTGACCAAGTTAATGGTCGTTATATATGTAGGTGAAATTGTTTTCAATTTGCGCGCCTGTCGGCCGTCGTCGCGCTGATGGAACTCCGGCAGATCTGAATATATATGCAGGCCCATATGCAAAAGATTATATGTACGTGTACGAACGGGCCGTTTGAGGAGTTATGAGATTTAATGCCGAAATGCCCGCGTGTGTTGGGACGCGTTTTTCCGTTTGATGTACCAAGTGATTTACTTTGAGGGACGTTACATGTGGGATGTTGGACGGGGGGGCGTTGAAGGTACGCTTTTCGTTATTTATCACAAATCTCGGGTTAAGCTCGCTGTAAAATGGACTTTTGGAGTTGTCAAGTGGTTTACGGTTACCCATCGCGGAACTCTTTGATGCTTCGGATTAAAATTGTCACTTTTTCAAATACCCAAGTGTTGCGGTAGTCCAAATAACCAAATGGATCTATAGTTACAATGTTTTCTGGTCAGAATCGTCAAATCGATTGATCATTGAAAGTGACAAATTGACCCGATGCAAATTTTACACATTTGTTTTTATAGTGAGCAGAGCTACCCATTAGTAAAAATGGATATAAAAGAAGAACATTTTTCATTCAGTTCTGAAACGATCGTTCGACATGCAGTTCATATGAATGCGATGTACATTACAAAAGGGTCGAGTTGAGTACACCGTAAGAGTGAAATCTAAAAATCCATACAATCTCGAGCTCGCGCTAATTAACGATAGACTCAGCGAGTGGTATTAAGAACGGCCTGGATTGGAATTTTCAAATCGCCCACCCAGAACCACACACAGAGAGTGAGTGAAGGGGTATCCCATTGAATGGTAACATGGGCGAGGAGCTGACTATTGATTAAAAGGGGTAGCATCAGGCGGGCGCTCGCGCACAATGAGACGAACAGCCGCTCCTACCACCCATCACTTGGAACCAAGGACCCGAATGCCTACCTGCAGAGCATCGGCTAACTATATAGTTACCATCTCCTCGCCGCTCGTGTAAGGATGATTTGGTCGACGCGGGGCAAGGAGCTTATTATATTCCGAGAAAGGATTACATCTTCATCATGCCAGGGTCCTGAAAGGGATCGAATTAGCTCGGCTGGACACTGTATGTGTGCGTGCCCCTTCGAAGGGACCGATCGATGGAAAATTGAAATGTTTTTGTCTTTGGTCGGAAAGCCACTGGTGTAAGGGCAAATCGGCTCGTACAATGGGCCGTAAGGAATTTAAGCATCGGTTGGACAATGTTTTCGCGCAACGTTGTAAAATGCTCTTTATATCTCGTATTATGCTGTATCTGGTGGTACAAAAGGTGACTGCGATGAATGAAAAATAGGAGCAAAAGTGGATATAGACAATGAAAATGGATCGCAATTCGTTGATTAGGGGGTTAGCGAACAATGCGATATCCCAAATTACCTACCGAGTAAAGGGGTACCATGTGATTTTGCGGAATTATAATCCATAGCTCTATAATTGTACACGCTTCGAAGTTTTAAATGGAAATTCCAGGCCTCCTCGGGTGTGAAAGGAAAATAAAAATGTACAATCCTTTTCAACGATCCGTACACCGTTCCAATGTCCTCCATTGTGATGTTCACCCCCCTTTTTTTTATTAGCTCCGGAGTAAGTCCTGTTGGTTTTTCTCGAGTAGTCGACGAGTATTTTAATCGATCTGCCAAATTCTCCGCCAAATATTGTTATCATATCGTTTGTTATCCTTGGGAAAAAAAAAAAAAAACCAACCCTCGTCGGAGCTTTGGTGCTGTCCCGCTGTCACCGCACCCCATCCTGGCTCGATGCGCATTGATACAAGAGATCTCCGCCGCGACCATATAGTGCTCCACCACCACTGATACCATCATCGTCCTCCGACTGTGCACACACACAGAGACACACGTAGCGTTTGCTCTCGTTCCACGGGGTATTTGCATGACAACGCAGCAGTTCGCTAATTAGCTGACGCCACATACCGGCGCGGATTAACGAGGATATTGCATTTTTAATACGCAGCCACCCGCGGACCATCGCGCGCTTTTTCGTCGTCCTCCCCCTGCCCCTGCAAAAAAAAAAAAAAAAAAAAGAGATAAAGACAGGGGGAAGGAGAAAACCACTTTGATGTCCCTTTCTTCCTACAGCGCACCGATTATGTGCGAAAAGAAGGGGGCGCGCCCAGTAGGGGGGCTTCATTATGTACAGCGACTATTTTTCGGTATAGTCCCCATTGTCCTGTACGCGGATTCCTGCATCGATTGGCTGTTGGCTACAGCATCCATCGTATTCCGGGTGTGCGTGAGTTTGCAGGGGAATGGCTTTACGTCGAGGTACCAATAGATAATACTCTTCGATCGCGTCGCTTGGCTCTTTGTGACGCGCGAAAGCTCGTCCGGAATTTTCAGAGGATCAAACAACGAAGCAGGTGTTCCTTCCTTTCTGCCCATCTGTCAACGGGATGATACAAGTTAATGGAGCGGCCTTTTTTTTTTAACACAATGCGATACGTGTGTTTCCAATCTGCGCACAGCATAATGATTTAAAATGAAATATCCACGTGAGCTTTCAATCCTCGCCCACGCCCCGTCCTCTCGGGCTCTTAATTTTTCTGCCACTTCCGTGCAACGAGTTGCTGTCAACCCCTCTACAGCCGGCAGAGTGGGTATACACACACTCCCAAGCCAATGTTCCTCGACTACGAGGAGGCTTGATTTAGACATTCAAAGAATTCGCATGGCAATCCTCCTTCTTCTCTCGACCCCCCCGTCTCTGCTCTTTACACACGTATGTATGTAGACAGATAGGAGCGACGAGAGAGAGAGAGAGAGTTGGCTCGGCCACCCGCTGACTAGCTCCGTTGATTGCTGCTGCATCTTTGATGACCTCGTCCAGACGGAAAAAGCAAAGAGGGTCGAGGTATATATACGCTGCCGCTGCCGATGGCCTTGCCCGCCCTCGACTCTCTGGCAAGTACTACCGATTAGTATATATACATGTATAAATGTGTACAGTGTACCAAGAGCTTTGCGCAAAGAAATGGACCGAAATAGTGAAAAAAAAAAAAGGACACCACTCTGTCGGGATAAAACGAACCAGCGAAATGCACGGAGAGCAGTAGATTGACGGATTACGCGCTAGAGCGCCTATAGTTTGACGTAGGATGTGTGCCGATTCTTTTTTTATTTCGTCGCATCGTCGGCGAGGCGTAAAACATGAACTTTCATCGATGTCATTTGCCGATAGTTGTTTCCAGGCACGTATGCGAGCGCCGAGCCCCTTTTTTCTCTCTTTGTCCGTTGTTTTTTCGAGGCTGGAAGCCCAGGCGCACCAAAAAAAAAATCGTTATTCCGCGCGTACACAAGGTCAAAAAGAAACTCTCTGGCCGCGACGAGAGTGTATATATACGTACCCGCCCGTGTGTACGCAAATGCCGGTAAAATTACGAAAGCCATTTACACTTTCTTCTACGTAACGGACTCGCTTCCGTTTCTTTCTGATGATTTTTTTTTTCCTGGCCCACTCTCTCGTTTTGGTGACATTTTAGATTTAGTTGTATTGAATATGGATTATCGATATATCGAAGGGAGAATGTTGCCACTGCGCAAGAGTCTTGGAGAAAAACGACGGAGAACGCAATAATTG
Source organism: Copidosoma floridanum (assembly GCF_000648655.2). The sequence continues at coordinate 628,143 of NW_019379577.1, read as the reverse complement.
GGAAAAAGAAAAGAAAATACCATTGAGCGCATTCTACCAATAAAAAAATACAATCATACTCACAATACTCGCAATAGTGGCACGCATCTCCCAAAGTGAATCAGCATCAGTCGGAAATCTCGCGGAATCCCGTTCCGCCGATACTCAAGAAAAATGATTATACCCCTCCCTTGTGGGGCTTTTCATCCCACGCGTTCGCAACTTCACGCTCAATTAATACCCTCGATCGACCTGGAAGAGAAAGAGAGGGCCATTAATAAAGTATTGCTCGTCTTTACCCTCACCCTCGGCCTGAAAAAAAAAAAAAGTGGAGGGCTGGAAAATTACATCAATGTACTTACATATAGGTAGGAGTGCCACCCTCGTAAATCGTACGTATAAGAGCAACTGATGCACTTCGAAGAGACCATATCGGGGGAGCGTATCGAATTATCGGTTATTAATAGAGCACCTCGCGCTCGCATCGATATCTACACGTGCTGGTATGGGTAATCTTTCTCCTTTCCCCCCCTTTCGTTCTTGGAAAGTTTTCGCCGCGGCTCTTTTTATAGTATACAGCATAGATGCTATGCGCGATGCAGCGAAACTTAAGATCACTGGGCATGTATTTTGTAACTGATGTCGAATGCCCTTTTCTCGTTTGCTTTTTTTTCCTCAACACCAACTGTTGAGTTATGTTGGAAGCGACAGAGCATTTCGTCGTGTAATTATAGAGAATTGATTTACACGTAAACAAATACGCGCAACACCCGCAAAGACACTCTCACTTTAGGTAAAAGGAAGTAGATGCGCCCGTTGGGCAGACACATATATTAGAAGAAAAGCAAAGGTCGCGTTTGACGCGGGTGGGTCTGTCACAGGCATCAGGCAAGTAAGTCTCGATCGCTTGGCTAGGCAGCAATGACTTGATTAGTAACGCCTCGACGCTGCAACAGCGGCAAGGCTTAATATATACGCGTCTTTGCAGCCCTTGCCGGTGTAGATATGTACACCTAGTTTGCTTTGATTTTCGCCCGCTCGGTGTTCCCTTGACGAGCTTCAAAGACTCGTGACTGCATATTACAGTGTATGCGTACCAAAAGCTCGTGCCTTTACCTATATTACATGGACTACGTATATTCGCTCCTCTCTGTCACCCTCGTCTTACGCTTCGCACTTTTTTACTACATCTTCTGCTGTTTGAGTCGTTTGACGATTTTTTTCTCTACAATTTTTTTTTTTTTTTTTTTTTTTGCCGCTCTGGGAGCTACTTTTCAAGTGTAAAGTACCGCGAGTTGGGCGGAGCGAAAATTAAGTTTGCCTGACATGACTTGCTACTTGCTCGGAGCTTCTCGACCTTTTTCCTTTAGTTATTAAAAATAATTGCCACGTTTATTGTTTCTTTCCTTATTTTTTTTAATAATTCATTGCAATCGATCCAAATGCCAAAGGATCAATAAAATTTAAAGTAGCAGCAAACTAAAAATGTTGCACATCGTAGCTACTAACGCAACCTCTTTGTGAAACGACACACATCCTACCACGTATAATACCGTGTGCCCGTACGGATGGTTTAAATATTTTACGATCTCATTACGGGCCTCGTAAGGTCTCGTCGACCGCGAGGCAGGACAAAAAAGTCGCCTCACGCAGCAGCGACAGAAGAGCGAAGCCTATAGCTGACCACCATACAAAATCTTTCTGCGCACGTTAAAAGTTTAAAGAGACATTGGCCTGTGTGTACACGTGCTTGCAGCCATAGCCACCTTGCGGCTCACTGTATACGTGGACGTGGTATATGGATGTAGGAAAAACGATCCTATGCGAGGTGTTTTGTACGAGCTGAATTATTTTTTATCCAAATAATTGGTAAATTAAAAAAAAAAAAAAAAAAAATTCTTTTACCCAATGCAGATTCTCGTGAATGAATGATCTACGACTCGCTTCGCCAAAACCTGTATGACGTCATCGAGTACAGTCGATAAATCTGTTGTTGAAAACAAAACTCGAGAAAAAAATTCCGAAGGCGCTGTAGAGTCTCAAATACACGTATTATCGCAGGTTCGACTTGAACAAGAGAGCCCCGCTCGGATCATTAGGGAAGGATCCATCACTCGCTCCTCGAACCTCCTGATGGCCGATATATATATACATACGCGTACAAACGAGCACCGCCAAAGCCGCTCAAATTTATTAATCCATCCTTCGCGTCGAGTCATTCGTCACGTTCGCCCTCGCGTCTTTGGAGGTCGACGCGCGGCATATTATATACCCTCTTAAACGACCCACGTGTACACCGCACCCACTAATCCATCTTAAAAAAATTAAAACAATTACCGTGCACGTATTTCCAAGGGAAAAATAAGAAAAGTGTAAGTATGGGTACCGCGAATCACGAGGGTGGAAAATTTGAAGTTTGAATGATGTACGTAGGCACTTGCTCCATCCCGGCGAGCGAGATTGGAAGAGCGGCGGACGCGTCTGTTCGGGATCGATGAACGAGAAAATAATTCGTCGAGGGAGGAGAAGCTGTACATATAAAGGCACGCGTTATATTTTCGTGAAGTCTCGATCAGACCAGCCACGGGACGTATACGTATATACATAATATACATATACAAGGTATTATCCCGAGAGCAGACGGTGCGCGACGGTAATGCGTTTCTGATTGCCGTGGCTTTTCCCGCGTGTAGCCTGTATCATCTCTACTCTCGAGTTTCTTGATATTGTACGGAGGAGTTTTTTTATTTTTACCTATACCCATATATACGCATAATCGAAGAGACCATCTGGTTTATGTCCTCGTGAATTTCACGGTGCCGCCCTTGGTGGTTGTAACATGTAGAACGGAGGTATAGTTTACGATACTGTGTACTTGGAAAATATACGTTTGTTTAACTTTGCATGCTTTGGGGGGGGGGGGGGGGAAAAAAAAGAAGAAGATCCACCTTGTGCGAACAACGGAGGGGACAGGTGTGTATATATACTTATGTGTAGAAAGTTTTCCCGCATTCTCATCATGCGTCGCATCGCGCGTGCAGTAATACAGAGGGAAAGCGAAGCCAAGCGCGCGTGCGATTTCTCAAGCTCGTTGCCACAACAGACGACGGAGAGAAGAGGAGGTACAACTCCTTTGGCCCGTAATGTCTCTGTCCCCTCAAGTGCAGGCTAGCGCGATGTCGTTCACACCCAGTGCCCGTCCAACTCTTTCACCCATGTGCTTACGCCTTTTATATGCATACACACACGCACGCGCCTCTCTCTCTCTCTCTCCTTTTTCTCGCTCACCGCCGCCGTCACTCCCTCGTAATTAATCATTCCCCTCTCCCCGCCAACTTCTCTCGCGGCTTCTTCTTCTCCTCCTCGGGGCGTCAAGCATAGCAGCATCATGGCCGCGCGAGCCCGTCCTTCTCTCCAAGCGATGCGTTCCCGTTTACCTCCTCGCGCCGCGAGCGAGAAAGACACGGCTGATCTTTGACGAAATGGCCACAAGTATACTGCCCTTTGCTTATATTTTTCTCCTCCATTGTGACACGGGCTCCGTAAGAACCGATCTCGCGGGAGAATCCAAGCTGCGTTAGTTTTAACAAGAAAAAAAAAAAAAAAAAAAGTTTGCCAAATAAAAATAACGCCCAAGTCCGTACATCATATACCTACACGTAAAAAGGGGGATGCCCTTTTTGCGATCAAAAACGTAACACCGGATTATGAAATGGTTTGATTCGATTGTGTAGATTTTTACGACTACGATGGCAAAAAAANAAAGAAACAAAAAAAAAAAAAAAAAAAATTCTTTTACCCAATGCAGATTCTCGTGAATGAATGATCTACGACTCGCTTCGCCAAAACCTGTATGACGTCATCGAGTACAGTCGATAAATCTGTTGTTGAAAACAAAACTCGAGAAAAAAATTCCGAAGGCGCTGTAGAGTCTCAAATACACGTATTATCGCAGGTTCGACTTGAACAAGAGAGCCCCGCTCGGATCATTAGGGAAGGATCCATCACTCGCTCCTCGAACCTCCTGATGGCCGATATATATATACATACGCGTACAAACGAGCACCGCCAAAGCCGCTCAAATTTATTAATCCATCCTTCGCGTCGAGTCATTCGTCACGTTCGCCCTCGCGTCTTTGGAGGTCGACGCGCGGCATATTATATACCCTCTTAAACGACCCACGTGTACACCGCACCCACTAATCCATCTTAAAAAAATTAAAACAATTACCGTGCACGTATTTCCAAGGGAAAAATAAGAAAAGTGTAAGTATGGGTACCGCGAATCACGAGGGTGGAAAATTTGAAGTTTGAATGATGTACGTAGGCACTTGCTCCATCCCGGCGAGCGAGATTGGAAGAGCGGCGGACGCGTCTGTTCGGGATCGATGAACGAGAAAATAATTCGTCGAGGGAGGAGAAGCTGTACATATAAAGGCACGCGTTATATTTTCGTGAAGTCTCGATCAGACCAGCCACGGGACGTATACGTATATACATAATATACATATACAAGGTATTATCCCGAGAGCAGACGGTGCGCGACGGTAATGCGTTTCTGATTGCCGTGGCTTTTCCCGCGTGTAGCCTGTATCATCTCTACTCTCGAGTTTCTTGATATTGTACGGAGGAGTTTTTTTATTTTTACCTATACCCATATATACGCATAATCGAAGAGACCATCTGGTTTATGTCCTCGTGAATTTCACGGTGCCGCCCTTGGTGGTTGTAACATGTAGAACGGAGGTATAGTTTACGATACTGTGTACTTGGAAAATATACGTTTGTTTAACTTTGCATGCTTTGGGGGGGGGGGGGGGGTAAAAAAAGAAGAAGATCCACCTTGTGCGAACAACGGAGGGGACAGGTGTGTATATATACTTATGTGTAGAAAGTTTTCCCGCATTCTCATCATGCGTCGCATCGCGCGTGCAGTAATACAGAGGGAAAGCGAAGCCAAGCGCGCGTGCGATTTCTCAAGCTCGTTGCCACAACAGACGACGGAGAGAAGAGGAGGTACAACTCCTTTGGCCCGTAATGTCTCTGTCCCCTCAAGTGCAGGCTAGCGCGATGTCGTTCACACCCAGTGCCCGTCCAACTCTTTCACCCATGTGCTTACGCCTTTTATATGCATACACACACGCACGCGCCTCTCTCTCTCTCTCTCCTTTTTCTCGCTCACCGCCGCCGTCACTCCCTCGTAATTAATCATTCCCCTCTCCCCGCCAACTTCTCTCGCGGCTTCTTCTTCTCCTCCTCGGGGCGTCAAGCATAGCAGCATCATGGCCGCGCGAGCCCGTCCTTCTCTCCAAGCGATGCGTTCCCGTTTACCTCCTCGCGCCGCGAGCGAGAAAGACACGGCTGATCTTTGACGAAATGGCCACAAGTATACTGCCCTTTGCTTATATTTTTCTCCTCCATTGTGACACGGGCTCCGTAAGAAAAGATCTCGTAGAAGAATCCAAGCTCCGTTAGATATAACAAGAAAAAAAAAAAAAAAAAAAAACAATCTAAAAAGTTCACTTGAAAATAATTACATCCAGACGCGCGGGGACGAGTGATACTTCGTTTAACCGGAACACCGTGGTCCGGAGTCATTTGGGCAAACACGCGTCCTCGCGCCGTTTCTCCTCTTCAATTTGGGAAATAATGCCTTTCCAGCCTCGCGGGCGTCATAATCACAGCCCCGTTTCACCCGAAGCTCTTTTAATGAGTCCCGTCAGCGCCTTCCGTCCCCCTCGTCCCCCGGAAGGAGGAGGAGAAGAAAAAGGTAACTTTTCGCGAAGAAGAACTGTCGTCTCCGTGGAAAAATTTTTCCCTTTTTTTTTTCTTCTCTTTTCCTCTCCCTCGCCGAGGAGTCTCGAAGAGCGCCCCGGGGTGCGCGACATCGCGAAACGGGAAATAAGAAGTCGAAAAACCGGCGCGAAAATTCCCAAGGATTGTACAAGTGCGCCCGAGTCCCCTCCCCTCCCGAGAGTCGTCTGTTTTTTCTTCCGTCCGGAGACGACGAATGAAAGACTCATCCCCACGGAAAAAGTTTTTTTTTTTTTTCGTCCAGGAAAGCAAACGCGACTGATGAGGATTATTTGAAAAGCACACGCGACCCGCCCTGACTTTTCTCCCTCACCCCGCGGCCTCTTGGTAATTAAATGGTGTGTATATTACGCGATGAACGAGCTTTTTTTTTCATTTCATTACAGCTAGTTCCCTCGTTTTCGGCGTTAAATATTCAGCAGGTTAATTTCACGTGTTTGCCGATGAAAATCAACCGGGAGTCCGATTGATTTTAATCGACGTCGCTCCGTTGCATTGTGCCCCAACTGATTTCCAAAGTCAAACAGCAGCCCACATTTATACCCCGTTTGCACTGCCCAGCTGATTGTACTCGTGAATAATTACACACCGAAACAAAAGTACCTAATTGGTTTTCTCTTGCGCATCGGGCGCAAGTTATCTGCATCAGGTGCATATTGAAAATCCGACACAAGCCCCGCGTGGTATAGTTCCTGCCTGTTGTGATCGTCTTGGTTGGTCGTCTCATACACCAGCCGGCGGTATAGTAACGACAAAATAAATCCCCTCGGGCGCAATTGGATAATTTGATCGGCGAGCCGACTGGCTTTTTCTTTGTCCGCGGTGGGCTCTCCTCGGCTGGGAACGCTCGGTGGGGACCTCCTCGGAGACCGAGGGATCATGCCCACGAGCGAAAGAATGCCCGGCGTTTCCTACTCGGTTGCGTGCGCCGATCACGCATAATGGGCCAATCGCCTCCCACGAAGCTTCCGCTTGAACTCGACTTTTGAACCCTGCTACTCGGAAACCGGCCCGTGTGTACTTGCTCCTCGTGGGAGGTACAGCTGCGACGATCTAATTGACTTTTCTCTCAAAGTGACGGCAGAAAAGTGACATTCTTCTCCTTACCTCTCGTCGTCTGTGTGCAGAAAATAGCTGATTGCGCCGACTTGACGCTCTCGAGCACACTTGCCGCGAGGTTCTTGCGTAACGCGCGTTTTTCGCGGTCCGTGTGTTATACGCGTGTCTCGCGACAAACGCGTCTAACGAGCAGTGGGCTGCGAAGCTCCGACGGCGACAAATTCCGGGCGCTTCTCGTCGCGGCCTCTTTTCCCTCGAAGGACTTTTCAGGGATCGCGGGCTCGTTGCACCGCGCGATTAGCCACTCATTCGTCTACTCTATTAGCTATCATCGTTGAATTTCTTCCGCGTCCGTCTGTCGATAAAATCATACAGACCCGTGGCCTGTCTTGCCTATATATCACTGCTTCTTGTTTATTTCTCGCAGACGCGTCTCATCGTTTACGTTGGGGATTATTCGGGACACGCTCGTGCGGGGGGAGGCTCGTTACGTACAATGCGGCGTTGATTGACCAACGCCTGAGGAGAATCTCTGCGCAGTCCCTCTCTCTCGCATATACATGTATAGAGCTCTGCCGTGGAGTGCCATTACACTTACGTGGCAGAAAAGTCGCTGGTCTCATACCTATACTTGTATAACACACGTATACAGTACGGTATCGAATGCATGGCTTTGTGTCTTTTATTTGTATTATTTTTTTTTTTCCGGTGTTGGATGAAAAATTCGCACTTGCGACCATTAAAAACTTTGGAGATACGAAGGAGAACTTATTTATAATCGTACGCGTTACTTATAGTAGCTCAAGTCTCGAGGGGTTGGAGGGGAGTAGGGATGATGTTCCAAACATATCGATGATGGGCAGAAGAAGAAGAAGAGCACAGAAGCATGTACACCTTATACACGTATACATTTATTATCGTGCCCTCGGAGGATCCGAGGTGTCAGTCGGCCCCGCAAAGACGAATTACAGCGCAGTGACGCGTGCTTTATTTATGATTACCGTCCTCCTCCCCCTATCGAACTTTTTGCTCCTCGGGCACGTATATACATGTACCTACGTTTGGGTTTTTGCGTCGCGAGGGCTACCATATAACTGCCTCGCGCGTGTATTTCTGCTGACTTACTTTTGTCATCGCTTTCGCCCGAGTGACCCCCGCCATCGATGAGTCCGTCCTCGTCGTCTCCTCCTCCAATACCCTCACGTCCTGAACATGATTATTCATGAATTTTACGCGCTCACTGCTAACGGTCATGTGTATTATAACATTGTATACTGGACCGTCACCTTATTAATGAATAGTTTCATTTCTTTTCATTGTGTTTGTTATATATTTATTTTATTTTTATTCAGTATCCATACAACTAAGCGCGCCAATGGGCATAAAAACAGTTCACACGACAATAATCCCAATCGTGTGACGGGGCAGGGGTGGGGGCGACACGAGAATAAGCTCATAACGTAATTACAATATCCCAACTAGTCCACATGAGTGCAGGCCGGTGACCACAGTCGTACAGTCGTATACAATGACGCTTAAATGCCTCCCCGAACAATGGGTCAGTCGGAAGTCCCTCCCCCCCCCCATACACCCTACCCCCCAAAAGCGTATACATGATGATACGTTTTTTTTTTCAAAAAGTCGCATCTCCGGAGAAACCGACTCCACACGCCAATCAAAGCTACGATCCGCACAAAAGGAGAGAAGGACAACCCGCCCGCAGTACGCCTCCTCCCCAATTGACCTTTCTACGGGAGTTGGAGAGAGCGTCATCGGTCGCAGAAACATCACATTCCAATCAGTGTAACATTTGCCCCGATACACCACAGCCATAAACAACAGAGTACGCATAAGTACACAGTAGAGTCCACCTCCCCCCAAAGCATATGATGTGTAAGTATGTCGAGGGATTGTATACGCAGTTTCGCTGTACACCTACTCTACATCGTGCACCTAATACACATACATATGTGAGTGCAGCCTTGGAGTCGTAGAACGTGCCTGTATTGTGCATATAGATATACACGTAGGCGCTCGATGATGAGGGAACAACACTGTGCCACTACCCCCACCCCCTGTGCACACCGAAGGGGGTGTATGGGTTTGGGCTAACCAACTCGTGAAATTCAATTACCAAGCGCCAGTCAGTTCCGAAGGGGTGGCGGTGGTGGTTGTAGTAGACTTGCCCGTACTATATATACAGCTTGCTGTCTCACCGTACACTGTTGGTATGTATATGTATATACGTATACCGAGGACAGGGACATGCGTATATATAATATAGGGTACACGCGCAGAGACGACAGAGACGTCGGCAATGTATGACGATATATAGGCAAAAGGGGTTCCTCTCTCTCTGGTATGGTATACATATATACGAGAGGACGGGGGTGGATGCTCCTGGGCTGCCTGTGTTAGAAATTTGAGTGACGGCCGCCGGGTGAAGAGAGAAAGAGGGAGAGCGGGCGCACAAAGTGCCGGCACTGCTCTCTGATGGGACTACTCTCTGCTCTTCTCGGCTTCGACTGTACGTACCTCTCCCCTTTTCTTTCCTTCTCGGTGTGTCTTGTCTGTCGGTGATGTTATTCGGTCCGTCTTACCTCACGAATACACTCGTTCTTCTATTTTTTTTTTTTCTTTGCATACTCGCACGCGTGTCCGGATCTTCGGTGACATCGTATCCTTTTGTTTTTCTTTTAAATGTAGAGCGGAACAATATCTTGGCGGTTCATTCCGTGGGTACACTATGATTCGAGTAGGTGCATGCTCTGAGCGAATAAAACGACATCGATAAGCCGAGAGTGTTCCAGCTTCTCTCGTTGGACGCAACTCCTTTCCCTGTTCTCCCTTGGATATATCCTCAAGCCGTGGAGATCCATCGCCATTTCACCCGATACTGTCCGCAGCATGTACGGCTCCTCGAGCGAGCCTTCTGTTTCCATCTCCTCTCCTGTTCTTCGAGGGAGAGGCGTGTATGTACACACGGTGTGGGTCTCGCGATTGTTGTTGCGGAACAAAAGGGAGATGTAGATGCCGAAATTGAAATAGCCACTCGCAGAGGAGAGATAGCGAATGGTGTGTCTCTCTTTTTTTTTTCCCCTGTGTACGTAGTCCGCGACAGGCTCTGATGGGTTCGAGTGGTCTTTGCTTCTCCGAGCGACTCTTTTTTTATTCTTACATACTTAGCGGTGGTGCTGGTCTTGCACTATATATTTGTATACCCTTGCATCTGATCGCGGGCCAGCACTGACACGAGAAAAATGTTCTCGCATTGGTACACGCTCCGGAATTTCCAATATTTCAATTGTGGAACTGTCCCTAATGATCGACGGAGCATATTGACTGATTATGCTTCAACGCCCATCACCGCGAAGCTTAACTTTACTCGGGTGTGATATAAACTGTGTCGAATCCCAAAGGTTTCAGGTGATCGATCGCGCTGGATCTAACGAAAATATACCCCAAACACTCTTAATAGATATTTTCTCCTTTCTTTACCCCCATACAGTTTTTATTTTTTTCTCAGGCGAATCAAAGATCCGACGAAAGAAAAGACGCTCTCCCGCGTGTATATACGTTGGCCATTCCCAGCCGGTCGTCATCATCAGCCACGTATGTGTATACATGCACCGCTCGCTCTTCTTCTTCTCGAGAGGCTCTTTATTGATTCAAGTAGCGATCCCGACCGTTGGAGGGCCAGCCGTTGCCCTTTTTTTGCACTCCCTCGCAGCGAACGTATAATATTGCCCACTGCGTACACTTACCCCTTGGCTCGATATATTCTCAGATGTGTAATACGTCCGCGCGCGCACGTGTAGCTATATCATCATCATCATATGCCGGCCCTCGAAGGATGATGATTATCCGCGTACGCCGGCGGTCTCTCGGACGCGCGTATATATATATACGTGATGTACGGAGGAGTAGCCATAGCGCGGAGTGACAGGTCCGGGGCGTTCATTAGCTGCTATTCAAGGGAGAGGAGGAAGGCCTTCGGGATTCCGGACAGCGTCTCCCTGTGGTCGCGTGCGTGTGTGTATACGTGGAGACGTGCGCGCAGGGCTGCACGGAATGCCCGGGAGTTGTTACTCCGGCCGCGTGAGGGCACGCATAATTACATCCTCCGAGGCTCCGTGTGTCGTATAGTAGCCGCTGGCCATTCCGATAGGCGCCCGGTGATGCTCTTGTGTCGCAGAGCAGCGATAAGACGTTGCTCCAACTCGTTGATTGGGGATATTTGATTCTCTGTTTTTCCACGTACTCCACATTATGTATATGTACATTCGTACCATATACGATTATCACGCGTTTATTGTAAAACGAGTATTCGTTAAATGCACATAGTGAGACATTGCTTCAGACGTATGACGTTGGGTGTATATGTACTTGCGAAATCAAAGGCAGAAGGTACATGTCGTTCCCCCGGGTTAACTTGGACTTTGGCAAATTAAGCTAATTATCCAATTGACTCGATGCAGCCCCGTTTGACTTTATATACCCACTCGCGTGTATGTATGTATGTGCATGCCACCATGCCTGCGTAAGATTAAGCTCCATGATCGCTTTAACTGATGAATACGGAGAAGGCCGCCAGCCTCCTACGTTATACTCGATGGACCTACATGCGTGCGTCGGTATATGGTGGCCTTTTCATTTTGGTTTATGAAACAAATTGATTGGACTGTGAGAAATTAAAAAAAAATAATAATTAGATGGAAAAATATTTGATTGCATATACGTTTATAAAAGCACTCGCTTGTTTCCGTAGGTGGAGTCAGTACACCCCCAAGCTCCCACTGTCAAGTATGTCTATATGCCTATTTACTTTATTGGAACAAAGAAAAATAAAGCACCGTAGGCACAAAGTGGTCTTATTTTACAGCTTCCTCGGAGCTGTTTCTAGACGTACAACCTATACTTACGACTGCATCGCTACGTCAATCCGGCCTATGACGCGAGTCGATGCAACATCACGTGGCGCGGCAACGTGCCTGTGCGCGTACGGTGTGTTGTTAATGTTTACGTGCGTACTTTGAACTCCCGCGTCGTCGCACGCACGAAAACTTAATTATATATATTATACTAAGCCTTCTCGTCGGTTACCTCCCGAAAAGAAAAAGAAAAAAAAGGGGACAATGTCGTCGTCGTCTTGTGTCTCACGCGGTGTGCGTCAAAGAGTTGCGGACAAGAGTTGAGACGAAAACGGTCCTCTGACGTTTACCGATCGCATACCCGTTTGCTTTGATTCATTGGCCGCGTGTGTCTCGCTTTCATCCTTTTTTTTTTTTTTTTTACCTTGTAATGGTGGTTTACACGGTGAGTTGCTTTTTTTCTGGGTTTTGGTGTATTATTCTTTTTTTTTCCCTCAAGGGGATGCAGAGAGAAATATATGAAGTTCGCACCTCTGTTTGATGAGTGTTGTAAATATATCTTTTTTTTTCATACTTAGGGGAACTTTCAAGGGGAGCCTGTACGGTGTTGCGCATTATTTGGTGTTGTACATGCCATACTTACGTATTGTACGTGGAATCGTCGCATTGTGGGGAGAAAATCAGACAGTGCGACTTTTTCTTTGTCTATTTTTTTATTTATGGGCTTTGTAAACGAAGGAGTAATTGGTCAACCCTTTGCGGCCCAGCGGGACGTGTTGCGCCTCTTTTTATTCGATTTTTTTATTTTTAGGGAAACTTGGGTAAGGGTATTGGATTACCAATACGTATTGTCCAAAGGGGTGGTTGACATGCGATTGTTATGGAATGAGCCCGAATTTATCATCGATTCATTACTTTTCCAAGTTAAGGTCGTTTTTAGTCCTGTGAGAAAATTGCAAAGGTAAACAGTAACTAAAATGTAATTAAACGTTTCAACCCCACTTTGTAACTTACATTCAATAATGAATAATAAAAAAATAAAAAAAAAATTTGGGTGAAGAGAAAAATTACGAAAAACAATGACAAACACCCTCGCGAGAGTGAAATACACCCTCTTGGCTTAGTTCTTCTCAAATTTGAAAAAAAAAAAAAAAAAAAAAAAAGTCAATTAAGAGCGCACAATGAAAGCATCAGCTAGCTCGCTGGTACAGAGAAGAAAATCTGCAGCCCGAGAAACGAAGAAAGCGCGTGGAGCAGAAGAGAAAGAGATGGAGGGGAAAAAAAAAAAAATGTGAGTAGAGGAAGGTTGCCACATTGTCTGGCGATTCCTCGGGGATGACTGGCTGCATTGAAGCCACTCTCGCCCTCCAACCTCCTCCAGCGCGCGCGTGTGTGTATATATACATGCGTAGAAAAGACTGGACGCGGATGCAGGGCTGCACTAATGTGGCATAACTCGGAGCGAAAGAGAGAGAGAGAGGAGCCCGCCGCTCTGTCTAAGCCGTTCTTGGAAAACGCATGCACACGAGCACCGGCCCTTTTTCTTTCCTCCCCCCCCCCTCCCCCTGACGTCTTCTAATACTGGCTGCTGCTGTACCTTTTTCTCTTTTTTCTTCAACAAAGGTAGATGGATGGTGCAGTGTTTCTCTCTCTTTTTTTTTTTTTTTTTTCCGAAACGGAGCAAGGTTTCGGTGCGCCCCCGCGCGTCGACCGGAAACCGGGGAAATGTGGATTTTCGATCTGCGCTACGTTGCATGATAGCGCAAAATTTTCACCCTCTTCTGTCCACCTGCAACACATCCTCTTTGTATCTTTCAAATTTTTCGCAGGGACTCGTGTGATTTTGCGAAGGGGTGGCTATTGTGTGAAATTCCGTAAATTCAAGTGTTTATACAATAACATTTGCATTAATTGCGAATTGCTTTTCTTGGTGTACAAGTACATGATTCTTGGTTTTTCTGTTTCAGGATGCGGATCAAACACTTGGCTAAGGACTACTGCGTGTCACACGGTGAGTACAAGTTTAGTGTCTCTTACGCGGTATACCATACAATCCAATAATCCAAATGTTTCGATCTGCTCACATGTGCATATGGTATATAAAATAATTACACGACTACTCTGATCAATAACGTGTGTATGCGCATATGAAGTTACGAAGATAGCTCTGAAACTGCATGTCGGTGTCGAGTGGGGCGTGGCAGAGACACACCGATAATGAATTTCGCACGCGCGCGACGTGAGAAAGTCTTGTATACTTTTATTTTCGCGTGAACTTGCAACTTTCGCGCGAGATTTAATAACACAGCTGGCCTTGCCTCTATACTTATCAGAACAAGCTGCGAACAAAATTACAATCTACCGTACACTTGTTATTATCGTGTTGTTTTTGTTTTATTTTTTTCTTTTTACTTATCGTATCCAATGACAAGTAAATCGATTGATCGGTCTGATCTTCGGTGATGGCTGTTGAAAAATCATTTGCTCGGGATTAAATGATTGACTGGGGATGAACCTCATCGTTGATAGAAGTATGCGATGCAATGCTCGGATAAATCAGCAAAAAACAAACCCTACCATGCTTTTCATAGTTTTTCCATCAACTTGTTGGATGAAAACACCTCCCGAGCTCTCAACTCCCTTAAATAATCAATTATCTACCCTCTGCCTCCCTCGAACCTTGGTGAGACGTTCAGAGAGTCGCAAGGAAGCTGTGCATCAATCACGCTGCACCGATTTTCGATGTGTATAAATATATTTTTTTTCTTTTTTTTTTTTTTTTTTCGGAAATCGTCCAAATTTCCGTGAGAAATAAGTATCCCCGAGTTCCCGGTACAGCACACAGGTCGTTCAGAGACCAGGTAAGAAGATCACCAAAAGAGGGGAGGAATACTCCTCGCATGTTGTTATATCGTAGGTGGATCAACCATTACTGCAGCATCGGAAACCATATATAAATACATATATATGTATATATGTGTGTACCTATACATCACAGCCACGTGCACGGGCCCGTAAAAACGACGGAGGACTACCCATAGTACCTATACATATATATACATACATACGCCGTAGTAGCGGTTCACCAACGATGATCTCCTTCTCTCTTTTTCTCCCCCTAGTTTCGCGCTGCACAAAAGATCCTGCCGCGCGCACTCTTCCCCGTACACACACACACACACACACACATATATATATATACCTGTATAGATTTTTCCCATAGGCAAAAAGCCGGAGTTCTGTGGAAAAAAGAACTACGAGCAGCAGCAGCAAGAGGAGGAGGAAGAAGAAGAGGAGATTGAACGCTCCCCAGGTAAGAAGGACACCCCCGCGGCGAGGCTGATGCCTCCGGAAATCTCTACTTACTCGCGCGCGCTTGAATGGCTCCTGGACCGTGGCCTCTCCCTTTCTAACCCCCCCACACCCCATTTTTCTATTTTCTATCTCTTTTTCTTTTGCTTACCCTCCGAAAGTACATGTATATGTATACTATATCGCAGTGCGGTCTGACGTCCTTTTTTCCTCCAGAGTTCCAAGAGTTCTTAGCTTCCTCTCACCGCCACTGCTGCTGCTTTGGTTTCTTAAATTTTTTCCTCGTTTTAACGTGTGCGTCTTTCCCTTTTGCCATATACCTGGCCAGCGATTTTTTAGCTAGGGAAAACCCCTTGGTTGAATGGAAAATACGCGAGTGCTCCGAGGACATGATAAAAATCCATGCAGCTCCTCGAGGTCCTTTTTCTCTCTCTCTCTCTCTCGCCCTCGAGATTTTTAAGACCAGCTTATCCATCGACAGCCGCGTTAATGTTATTCCTGTACAAAGCTATAGCCCTTACGGATTTTCATTACATACATGTACGTAGCTCGCAAATGAATAAAGTGACTTTGAGGCGGATGCAGAGCTATATACACGTGTTTCGTTCCCCGAGTCTTTATCATTCATTCCGCATTAAAAGTATACCAGAGAATAAATAAAACCTTGTCATCCCCAAAGTGCCTCATACAACTGTGACACACGCGTGTACGGTTTGAATCGGAGGTATAGGGAAGCGGAGAGCAAAGAAAAAAAAAAAAAAAAATTACAAATACATATCTCCGAGTGCATAGTAGCGTCGTCACGGATGCGCCTCGTGATTTCGCGTAACCTTTTTGGTACAGGTAGCGTAAAAAATTTTAAGCCCCACTTTTTTGCACTTTTGCACTGCCAACCCATGGGAAGATGATTCTTTGGGAACGGCTGCATGGCCCTCAGGACAGATCCCTCGGTTTCGTTTCGCACGAGGGCCCCTCGTGAGTTGTTTTAAGGATTTTTTGTGCCGGAAGTGAGTTCTCGACGCGAGGAGCGTGGAAGTAGGATGAAAATATGTGTACACATCAGGCAAGAAGCGCGCGATGACTCCGTTTCGCGGAATATTAAAATTTAATTTCAGCCGGTTGTAAGAAGCTCGGGGTGTTACACACTTAACGAAATTATTTCACATAAAAAAAGCACGTGGTGGCACGTATAAGAGATCGAGTTAAATATAGCGTGTACCCGTTCATTTCGGTGTACAGCGCAAGGTACAAAGACTAGGCGCGCTCGTGCGCGCACCGATAAAAATCGCGGCTCGGCAAAGCTCCCGGGGAAGGAGCAGAGAGGACGAATGGTTGCACCTTTGCCCTTTTCTGTATACCCAGTCTCCTCTCACACTCCTTTTATTTTTCTTCTCCGAGGGTCCGCGCGAGCGAGGCCCGATGGACGGATCCGTTTAATTTGGGGATGCAAGTGAAAAGGGTGTATTGTGCGCTCGCGTGAGCTCACGTCGCGTCCGATCAACGTACAGGGTGTATATAGGTACGGCGCATCTGATATGCTCGGGCACATAATAAGCGGCACTTCTCGCTCTTTTTTTTACTGCGTACCCTCTTTCTCTCGTTTTCTTATTCCTTCGAGGCTGTGTACACTGAGCTACATCCTTGCTCTGCTTTCTTTTTTTCCAAGGGAGCTACTCGAATACTTGCAGATAAGGTCGGTTTTGTTTCGTTGGACTTTTTTTTTTTTTTTCTACTAAACGTTCGGTAAACATAACGTTTTGTGCGGGTATCAAGAGCTTAGGTAAACACGAAGTGTCCAGATGCGCCGAAAGTATACAGTCGGGATGAAAGATTTGTATCACTCGTGTGCTTAGAGGGTAGAAAAAAAAAACTATTATTGTAGCTCCAAAATGTATGGAAATTCATTCATCGTCCACTACATGGGTTTTAGTCTTTTTGAGTTTATTCAGGGATTAATAAAAATATTTTTGATGTTCAAAATTATGTAATCCCTTTTTTCTTTATCTCTCAAGTGCAATGCATAAATTACTTGATGTACATGCAAAACTACAGAGCGATCCCTAACTAAAGTTGAAAATTTTCCCACGTCTTTTCCAATGAATTTTTTTCGAGTCAAACGTCAAGATTTTAATAAAATTTGATATTATCTGCCTTACGTCAAACTTTAATTGGTTCCCGATCAGCTTATCAATGAAATCTCTGTACCGATTTTCGTTGAAAAATTTTAACATTTCGAAGAGCACATAAGTACAGCGATTAACATTATTCATCGATATCTCTTTTAAAGAATCATGTATACATAATTTACTTAAAATTACTCTATTTTTAGCAGATCAAGTGAACTTTTCGAAAAAATTATTATACCAGTCAATAATTGATCTGTCATAAGAATTACGATTAAAAATCGTAACCACCATTTGACAGTGAAAAGCAAATATGTGTCTCGAAATTTCCATAAAAATCACCACCGGCCCGTTCGAGCGAACCAATAAGGCGAGAATGATAATTGCTTCAGGATCGGCTTCCGTGCCTTTTCATTGTGCAACCTGAAATCCTCCGATTCTTACCCGAACAAAAAGCCACTCAAGAATCAATATTGAATGAAGCAATATCACAACACAACCTGCAGCCCGTGCGGGCCCGGAAAGCGAGAGTCTTCAAAAAGACGAGACACTCTTTTGACGGTACAAATAAACCAAGCCAAGTATATTTATGTATATATACGTGCACGAGATCAGGGGAGAGCTGGTTAATTTTCCGTCGATTTAACGCCTCCGTCGCACATACATACACATAAGGAACAATCGCGTTTGAAAAGCCATTGACGAGCCAACAGACGACTGACCGACATTCGTGTAAACACACTCGCACGCGCACATCCACATCATTCAATGCACGATTCAAGACTCCACTCTCATTGTGTGAACTCGACATTGAATTCCCTCCTCATATCCATCCCCTCCCGGATAATAGAATTCGCGATCAAAAGACACTATTCTGTACTTTGCTCTCCCTTCATTTTTTTTTTTTTTTCTGAAAAAAACGGAAAAAAAAGAAGGGAAGGAATCTCCCTCCTCTCGCACTGTACATTGTACCACGTGTAGCTACATAAACAGTCAATTGGCTGTTTCTTTTTCCCATTCACGTGCGCGTGAAAATCGCAACAGGTTCACCCACATTGGGCGTGCACGCGAAAGCAGGTGAAATTCCTATTCACGGCCGCAAAAGCCGCGGAAAATGGATGAGACGTGCAACTTGCGCTATCGAATTCATGTTTTACACCCCCGACACAATGACTGCGTCTATATGTATACATCGTATATATGTACACACTTACAAGAGCGAGGATGAATGAGACGACGATTGCTGTCGTCGCTTCCATTACAACGCGCGTGCGGTGCTTTTTGTTGTCGAAATGAGGCGGCCTGTTTGTTCTCCCTCGCGTGCGCGTCTCCCGTGATTTTGCATTTTTTTTTTACTCCGCTAGCTCTTTTGCCTTTTGGCCCTCTAAGCGCGCTAATGACCGACTTTTCCGGCTCTGTCGAGTCACGGGGTGTATTAATTATACCTTTCACGCGCTCGTTTGTGAAATCGTTCGTGCGGTATAGCGGGTGAACAAGTGCATGCGGCATTTGGCACTTTGGTACTCGATGCAGACTAAATCGCCGAAGGTAAAAATGTATCCACACGATATCAAAGGAAACGAGTCCCCAGTATCGTCACCCAAGGCGATCATCGAACGACCACAACAAAAGGAAGAAATGCCCCATGTACGTGTTTGGTAAAACGATAGGCCCTCGAAGCGCTCAAAAAAAGATCCACCTTCCATTGGAGCCACAATAAAAAAGAAGAAATCCGTAACGTCTTGATCAATCACACGCAGGCTCGATTCCGTATGCATTGTCTCAATGTGTATGCCTTCGGTGCACGTGCATCATTCAAGCGAACAATGAAAGATTCCAAGCCCCGTTTCCTCCCAGGACCGCCCAGGATATAATCCACGATCCGGACACTTCATCCTTGCACAATGCGCGCGCGAGAATACTTCGTCGTGCGTTGCACAGTACCTACACACAATGTAGAGTCGAAAAGTGGGGGATGTGTTTGTTTGGGGAAGTCAATTTTTTCGGCACAAAATATCCCTCTGTTCTCCATGTACAGGTACCCCCGCGTGCGTTTTTGTATTGGTTGCACCTATGCACAGTGCATGCATGGGGCTCATCGAACCCCAAGTACATAAACACACTTGCATGCTCCCTTTTTCCACATACACAATTGTCGCGTTACATAATACATGTTTGGGGATGCGCATTATTCGTTATGTATGGGTATGCTCTATAGTGCTGGTGATGGTTCATTGTATGAAATCTGTGACACAAGTTGGATGGCGTTTCGGATTAATTTTTGAGACCTGAACGATGGGGGTGAAAGTGTTTGGGTTGCAATTTTCGCGCGATCTTGAAATCTCTCGTCTGGTTTGGATCGGATGAGGTGATAAGAGTCGCGTACCGCATCGTCCGAGCCTTCCCCGATGTTTCGGAAAGATTTGCAAAAGTAAGGTGTTCGTCGAGGGTCCCCCCGCACAAAACCTTCCTCCCCCGTCGTACAGTGCTTTCCTCCCCTTGCTTAACAACCAAGTCCACCAGAGTCGTCCTCCTCCTCCGCCTTCGTGTCAAAAGGGGACGCAGAAACTCGGAGAGAAGAAAAAACGAGTCCCTCCTCCCGAGCGGCCCTTTCATTCATCAGCGGAGAGACGAAGAATGCACCCAGTTTCCGGTGCGTCTGCGTTATATATATATACGCTCCGAGCCAGTCCCAGGAATGAATAAAAGAATGCCCGCGCTCTTCTCTCTCTCTCTGCACGAGCTAGTTTGGCGCAACGCAGTCTGGCCGGTGCTATGTGACTATGAGCCCCTACGCGCGCGTGTATGATACACCAGGTGTGTCGACCCCGAGGAGAAGCGTTCCGCACTTCTAGGAACGAGGCCTCGAAAATTTACGAGCAAATTAATCGTAATATCGACAGTCGGGCCCTGTTGCTTTTCGACTCGGCCGTGCGGATGCGCATATATATATATACATGAGGAGCGATGGGACCTGCACGGCGGGGCCGACCTTTTTTTTGTTGTTTCGTTTCTTTCACGCTTTTTTGAGTCGAGAGATTTTTTGGAAAAAAAAATACCATCGTAACTTTTTTTTGCCCAAGACGATGGTTTTTTTTTATTTATTTTTTTTTAATTTATTTACTTGGGTTTAAAAAAAAGGAATTATGCAATCATATTATTTTTTTACAAGCGCGACAAATGTATCAACCTCGTACAAGCGTACAACGAGGGGTTGGAGGTGTTTTATGAGTTTACGAGGCCGCGCAAAAAAAAATATTTGCAAGCTGTAAAATTCGTTTGGACCGATTTAATTTTCGTAATAAAGTTACCGTCGCATAAATAACGTTCTGTTATACAGCACAGGACCACATATAATACGAATCGCTTTGAAAAAGCATCCGAGCTGGAAACGAGGGATGTAATCCATACGCAAAGTTACGACAGGCGCCGGGCACAGTGACCCTCGTTACGTGTAGCCGTCTAATCCCCAACCCTGTGGATACACCAACTTAAGTTCCTTCCGATTGTGAGTCCTGCCATTGGGCAGTTCGAGGGACACTCCAGAAATGTTGAAATAAAGGGGAAAAACGGAGAAAAGCCAAGGTGCCAGGGGTATAAATCTCGGGAGACAAACAATTGGCGTGCGCGAGGCTTACCGCAAGGCGAGGCTAAGCACCGAAGGATATAATATACCTGCTTGCGAAAAAAAAAAAAAAAAAATGAAAGTCGACGTGGGCACCTGCCGTGGCGGTGAAACCTCGCCAAAATGATTTATTGCCTGGTGCAGGTGGACGTGGTGGTTCTGCAGTTGTTGCGCGTCGTCCGGAAAAACGTCTGTGGCACGGAGATTCGCCATAGTCCGCAGAAAAGGGACTTGGGTTCTTGAAGGACGAGGGAGACGGCGGCGTGACGGGTAATTTTCTTTCCTCCGCTCCTTTTTTTTGATTTTTCCTCGCTTTGCTCGTTTGCCTTTAAAGTTCTTCCTTCTTTTTCTGGCGTTTTAACTTCTTACTCTACAAATTTAGGTGCAGGAATATTAAATGGAATATACACTCAATGACCCAAAATTGCCTACTCATACTCTAATGCATTTTTTTTCTTTTTAAGTCAACAAAGTAACGGTGCGTCGTCACAAAAGAAATCGAGCTCTTTTATTTTCTAGCACGAAAAAAAAAATGTAATCAATACAACCAATAAATGTTCATTTCATTGGCAACCTGTAACAATACAATTAAACAAATAAACATTTAATCTAAGAAACAAAATTTAGTAAAATCAAATGAGTATTTGATACAATGATCCATTCGATTCATTTGTTTTATAAAAAAAAAAAAAAAAAAACTTTGTATGAATAATCTATTAAAGTTAAATACATCGATTAAGTATTTCCTAGAAACAATTTTTTTTATAGCCAGATGAATTATATTTTTTTTTTCTGCAATACCACCATTCGAGGTATCCATCTCCGACTGTTGATTTTCGCTGCCTCGTCCCGGAAAATTTCGGCTTAAGACGCTTCGCTCGCTCCAAGACTCATCCCCTTCTCGTCTGAAAAAATATCCAGTCGGTCCATCGAATTTGACGTGCCGGTGACGCTCCCTCCTGTCAGTAGCGATGATCTCCGTCGTCGTCGTCTTTCAATGGTATTTATCGAATTATTTGCGGGGCCTATACACCCCTCACTCGGCTCAACGAATAAAGTACACATCCAAGTGGCCGATCGATTTTTCGATTATTCCCACACGACGATTTTCAGATACCAGCACTTTGGAGATCGTAAGACTACAGGGATCGCTGCACTGCTGTTGTAGCTGTGTTTGGCTAAGAGATTTCTCTCGATGCCATGGACGCGCGTGTGGTCGTTGCGCCGTTTTTTTCTTCGGAAAAATAAATTCACTCGGTGCGTACCGTGGCTTGAGAAAACATTGATTGCTCGCCGGAGTACAGATTTCCAGCCTCGAGAGTTACAACGCGGTGAGTCCCGGGTAGGTAGAAGATGAAAAAAAAAAAAAAAAACGTAAAAAAAAAAAAAACAAGTTACTTCAATTATGCTTTTTACGCGCGACCGGACGTTTCTTCGCAATTAAATTCGCGGCGGCGTGCAAATTGGCAGCAGCAGTAGAATACACAGGTATATATGGCGAAACTAGCTCTCCTCGTCGTACACGTCCGCGGAGGCGCGTTGAAAATTTCAATGAAAAATTTGCATAAGTCTCGGGGACAAAAAACAAAGATCGTCTCCGTCGTCTGGACGCGGGCATTATTCGTGTCGCTCGAAGCGGACACCGGCTCGTGCTGATGTTTTTGCAAAATAATTGCACTCGTGCTCTGGGTGAGACAAAATCTTTTTTTTTGTTTTGTTTTTTTCTTCTTTTTCTCTTTACGTGAGAAAATATACGGAGACTCGCTGGACGCGAATAATACACGAAAAGGGGGCAAAGGGGGCAGGTGAGAGCCGAAGAAAGAGGAGTAAGCGCGGGTTAATGAGGTTAATCCTGCGGTCTTACGGGTGCATTAGTCGCGAGCAACTCACGCCGGATGGAACTACCGTCCGCGGAGAACAAGCTTCAGTACTTACGTTGTACTGTCTCCCTTTATACATATCTACCCGTTATACGTCTTCTTTATTTTTTTTTTTGGCCATCGCATTTTGGAAAATAATGCACAGCGAATGTTATTATTTACAAACACGGAAATACTTCAATTGTATTCGTATAGACCAGATAAGTACAGCGATTGACATATTTACAGTCATGTCGCGGATACATAATTGAGCAGCTCTCATTTTACAAGGGAGTCAAGAGAGTTGCGACTAATCGAGTGAATAGTCGAAACCTGTATCTATAGAGATTACCAAAGCAACTGTTTATATAATGAAGTTCTACTCGAGTCACGTTGGCACTTACGAGTACCCCGAATCTACAATGTTGAATCTTACACCTATACGCTAAAGTTTTGGTGTAAGGATCAGAACAATCATTATTGTTAACGCAGTTCATTGTACTCGTGAATTGTTTAAAACTTCGACAAACCCCAAAATCGACACTCGACCATTCAAGAGTCCTCACTACAATTAGCTACTAAAACAAGGATATAACCAAGCCATCCTAGGAAACCACAGACACACGTACCACCTGTGGGTCGGCGCGATGCGCGAGACAAATCTCCATAGCGCGTCATTTACAAAAAAATAACTGGGCTCTGCCATTATGGGAGGGAAAAGAGAGAAAGGTCGGGGAGCAACTCGAGACAGCGAGGTGCCGCGAGTTATAGCTCGTGCAGCGTCGCGCTGTCTGGCGAGATGCACAGGATCGAACAATGCCCCGAGGAGAAAGAGAGCCTGTATAATAAAGGAATAAATAGCATGCGTGGGCCGTAGCCGATACACAACGAATCTGTCGGTGGAGGGGAAAAAAAAGAAACTAAAAACGCTGTACCGGTAAAGCTCGTCCGCTCGACGACATTGTTTTGTACCACTTTTTTTTTTATGACGTCAGCCGGCGACGCGTCACAGATAGATATCACCCTATCAATATGTACTCTATACTTCAGAGCTTTTATATTCGTAACATTTTGCTGTTGAAACTCCATTGGCGTGTTCCATTTATTGCACAAATGTTTTTTGTTTAATCGGGACACCTCGACGCCGGCTCGGCGGCTAACGTTTAACACTGCAGTCAAAGCAATGGGCAAACGTTGAGCAGCTCCTTGTGTCGCGTGTGTAAAAATATTCTAAAAACACCCTCGTTCCACAATGCCTGGACTATCGTCGGACCAAAAGGTTTGCAACCTGCGGCCAATCCATCTTCCTAAAGAGCCGATCAAAGTATGCTGCACCCCTTCCAGAGTCCCTTCTCCAAAATGAAAATATGTACATCTGTATCTCCCTCTGACAGAGGACTCCGAGAACAGTGGCACTCGTGGTTGCTCGATTACTCTCTCCCATGTGTTTTGTACATACCTGCACGTGGGACAAATCGTTCCTCTCGCAAGAAAAAAACGAAGAGAGAGTGGCAAAGGAGCTCTAGTATAGATGTCCTCCCGAGATACGGGCGTTGCGATCCTGAATGAGCTTTCCCCTCATTCACAAACCAGCAGAGAGGAGAAGGATGAGATCCTCCGAGATGATACAAGTTGGGGCCCGTTTGTTTGTTTGTGCTCGCGTTTGCACCACCCACTTCCCTTCCTCTCTCCCTTTTTTATTTCACTTTTTCAAAATTACCCGTACGTGCACCTTCCATCCACGAGAGTTGGCGGTGTGCGTGTCATGCAAGTGTGCGCTATCGCTTACAATTACATCGATTTGAATCGGCTCTGCGTGTACAAAACACCTTTTTGTCCGCCATGTATTACGTCGATAGGGGCATTGTAGGTGCTCGGAAGAGAAACGAAGGATCTCAAGGACACGCGGAGAGAAAGGCGGGAGGAGTCCCTTTCCTGTGCATCTCGTGTGGTTTGATGCTCGATTTCGATGGTATTCAATACGGGAAGGGGTTGGCTTGGTACAAACTTTCTATTCGCTCGTCAATCCATTGACCTAGTTTTATTCATGGATGATTTTTTTTTTTTTTTTATGTTTGGGGGTGTGATGATTTAATGAAATGCACCTACCTACCGATCGATACAAGAATTAGTCATACTTTTTTTTGCTCCTAACGAACCGTTTGCCATATAATATGGCGATTATTGAATTTTTGTTTTCCATCTCTTCTCAGGACCATTTTCACGGCCGAATCGTGAAATACGACTTGGTTGTAAAAAACGGGGAGAACAACGTAAGCACTGTATATATGTATATCGGAAGATCGAAGGCCGCGGGGGATAAAAAATGAACGAGGCAACATTTGTGAATGAAAACGCGGGTCAGCTGACCATTTGTCACTAATCACGGGAGAGCCATAATATTTTACGGTTCGAGAAAAAGGAGCGGGAAAAAAGTAGACGTGCTCGCGCGCGTGCGTCCTCGCGTCACGGCGAAGGTGAGAGAGAGAGAGTATTGTGTTTTTGTGTTGGGCTGCAGGTAAGATATGCAAGGGAAAAAAGGGAGCTGAGGAGGAGGGGTCCGGGGGAGTCCGACACCTTCTCGAATTCCATTAGGAACGAGCGAGACCGCTTCACTGTCAATTCACCGACTTCCTCTCCGCCTACCGTTTTAAACTCGACCTTTTTTTTTTTTCTCTTCTTTTGCATCGGGTTTCTCCCTGTTTCTTTTCTTTGCCTTTTTTTTCTTTCTTTCTTTCCTTTCTTTGGTGCCTGGAGTGTCACGTGCGCTACTTTCTGTCATTTTTGCGGTTCGAGGACCGTAATGCGAATCCGGTCAAGGATCCAGGTATTCAATGTTTGTGTTACGTCGCTTCCCTGTGGGGGTGAGCTTTGTTACGGACGAAAAATCAAATGTCGATGTTACAAAAACATGGTTGATTTTCAGTTTGGCCATCAAGATTATTAATTTTTTTATTTAAATTTTTGTCGGGATAGCAAATGCTACTTCTGCCTTTAAATTGGAATTAAATTTACAAAACGTTAATCCGATTTCTCACTAGTTCAAACTAGTTTATTTTATTTTACACAAACAATAAAGATTTTTGTACACGAAAAAATCTTCTTTTTTTCCCTCTGGACCAATCAAAGGATGAACTATTTACGAGAAAGTGAAGGTACTTTGTACGCCCCAGGTGATGGGGCATTATTTACCTTACCACCCTAGGTGCGTCTAATATACTGTTTTCTTTCTATAAAATGTCAACCAGATAATACATAATACGTAACACTAAGCATATTATATTGTCACTGTACTCGATGGTGAAGGTGACAAAAATAGAAATCAAGGCTTTTTTTACTTGCTACCATAGTCTGCATACGATTTTTCACTGTCCGGCCATGAAGTAGAAAAGTGTATTCTCTCTGCACGGCATAAAAGTTACCATTTTTGTCCGAGTGAGGTAAAAAATTGTTTGTTTTTTTCCTTCTATAACATGTCAATGAAAAAACTTCCTCTAAGCTCCCTTACGTAAGAAAAAATACTATTATAAAATTGTGTATAAACTTTTACTACGAAAAAAAAAAAAAAAGAAATGGTATTGGAAAATATCCATTCAGTAAGAATATAAGGAAACTTTGTGCCAAAGAGTGGCAGCAATTTAGGTTTTTTTTTTCTTTTTTTTTTTAGAGACCAAAAGTCTGAAAAAGCACTGGAATCTCAATAAGTATTTGCAAAAATTTTTCAAATTTTCCATTTGCCCACGATTGTATCGTAACTGCTTATATTTACTCAATCTTCAACTCAAAAAATTCAACTTGGCCCCCGTTGGCCCAAAATTAACAGATAAAGGTAAAAAAAAACAGCAGCCCGTTCCCCCAAGTCCACCTGTACACTTCAAACAGCGAGAAAAATCTCATCTGTAGCATCCCCCCGTCAATATCTGCATCTCACCTTAGTGGGCAAACGAACGCGCGTGCCACCCCTTTCCCCGAAACTCGGGGTCCCTCTGTGAAAAATCTCAGGTAAGAAAATTCTGGCTAGCAACGTCCCCCTTCTCCTCCCTTTTCCTCTCGAGGGACATTGGAATGCGCCGTAAATTCGTATAGGGGGAAGGGAAAATCTTTCGTAGAAAAACTGCAGTGTGCCCGTGAAAACCGCATTGAGCCGGTGGAGGGGGCCCCATTTAACAACGGACCGACTGGTAGTACCCGGGAGGACAACGGCGAGGAAAAAAAAAAGAAATCTCTCGCAGAGCTCTCTTTTCGCTCTGTATATAATATATGTGCTAAGAGAAAATGCACAGAAAATGCGCGTGTAT